>JAULBS010009720.1:0-25637 GCA_032355785.1 Symmetromphalus regularis | reverse complement strand
TATTCACCGTTTCTGTTTCCGGTAACTGACTGTGAAAGGAAACAATAATTAACACACTTCAGTACTGATTCTTGGGCCGGCACGAGTGTTTTATGATTCAGTGTGAACACCGCTTAACTGATGGTGTAAGATAATTACTTGCAAAATATGTCACCAGCAATGACAGTCGATCAAATAAAAAAAAACGGACCGATAAAAATTACACTCCGGACCGGAACATTAAAAAATGGGACCGGAAAACTTATGATTTAAAAAATTTCTTTCGGTCCCAAAGTCTGCCAATCAGTCCCAGACCGGCAAAAAGTTGCATTTCCCCAGCCCTGATATATATATATATATAATATTATATATATTATGTACATGCATGCTTGTATAGTGACCCCCCACCCCTCCAATAGCCTATATTTTATTTTCGTGCTGTGGTTTCACTGTAGAATCATACAACCAAGATACGGTGTTTTCTCTGGTCCTGATTCAAAACAGGTCTGACAAAGTTAACCATGACAAGATGTTTAGAATACAATGTCATGTATCGTACTACAACTTTAACATTTCATTTTTACATGACTTGTATCTTAAGCTCTTCACCAAAAATAGAAAAATATTCTTTTATTTATTCAGCTTGCGATTTTTTTTTCTAAATTTATTATGTACATCAAGTTTCTTTAAAAAGTAATTAATTTACCCAAAAAATTAAATAAAATGATTGAAAAAAAATTGATTAACTAAAAAAATAATATAAAATGGTTAATTTAACAATGAAGTCCAAATAATTTACAAAAAAATCCAACTTATTGCAGTAGTCTGTTTTAATTAAAATGAATAGTTCATCATGTTTTATTTTAGTATTTTCTTCACAATTATAATTTTAAAATACTTGACTGTTTATGTATAGATATTTTGTTGTTCTAATTTAAGGCTTGAAATGTGAAGACGGTATCTGTGATGGATACAGTGCCAAGTCAAACATGTACAAGTTATTTGTTGCTGTATTTGAGCCTCTCTTGAGAAATACAAACTCAGTGGTTTCTGCGAAACTGGATGCACTTTGTGAAGATTTATCTCATATGAGGCTTTCTGCACAAGAACTCTTTCATTCACTGCGGAGATTATTGCTAGCCCAAGGTAATTTTTCAATATGTTTGTTGCCTACAGTTCCAGTGTGCTTAGGAATGTACTGTATGCACAAAAATATTTTCGAATAAAATATACCGCAAAAGTTGCGAGCATGCTGATGGTGCAGCGAATTCAATAACGTGTGAACTTATTTTCGGTTTGGCTGCGAACACTGTACCATACATTTATCAACAAGTTTCTGGTTAGGTCACGTGATAAGCAACATTTCTTACTAACATGGATTAGTTTGTTTGTTTTTACAAAGATGTGATTACTCAACAATAATTGTGAATTATGTCTTAGTTAATCTGAATGGAAACTTGTGGGTACTATCAATAAAGACTATTTGTCTTTGCATCATGCGTGTGTTTTCAATCAATAACATGTCTTATCGGAAATACATGTAACACATGGATAGGTTGCTGAGGATGTCTTAAGTGTATGAATGAAACTGTAACTGAAAGGAGTTTGGTTAATGTTGCTCTTTTTATCATTTTATTTTATTATTACTGTGGGACGTGGTCGTAAAAATAATTCCTCGCAAAAATGTTAAATGCAAGGTTGATCACAAATTATTTTAGCCGTGATTATATTTGCGTATACAGTAATACACATTGTTCTGTACTTGATGTTCAGCATGCATTTACATCTATGTATTAATTATATCTGGTTCATGCTATTATGTTAATAAAAATGTGTTTTTATGTTCGACTGAGTCTGTTTGTATTGGCCATCAGATACCACCAAGGACCTTAAGAATGCTATTGTAAAAACACATTTAATGACATTTGTATTAATCAGCACCCATAAAGATGCATTCTTAATACTTAATGAGGTCGTATACACAGACAAAATTAAAAAAAGTTATAAAATCTGTTTCAGAATAATTTTTGTAACTTGATGTTTCCTAAATTGCTTAAATTTATTATTTCGATTTATTATTACAATCGATAATAGGTGAACTCTGCTACATTTTGTTACATTATTTTAACGTAATTTCCAAAAAAGTTACCATTTATAGTGTATATGCTTTAGCATCACAGACGAAATATTCCAGAAGTCAAAGTCTTATGGGGTCTTTAGTTGTTAGTATTGCCAAACTTCTTTGCATTGACCTTCTGTAAAAAGTAAAGTTTGTTTTATTTAATGATGCCTCTAGAGCACATTGATTTTTATCTTGGCTGTTGGACGTCAATCATATGGTCATTATGACATATGTATTTAGAGGAAACCTGCTGCCACCACTTAGACTACTCTTTCCAATAAGCAGTAAGGGGTCTTTTATATGCATCACCCATAGACAGGACAGCACATGCCACGGCCTTTGATGAACCAGTTGTGAACCACTGGTTGGAATTGGAAATAGCCCAAATTGCAAATGGATCTGCTGAGAAGGATCGATCCGACGACCGACCAGTTCACAGGCAGACATGCTACCATTTGAGCTACATCCCACTCCTGGCCTTCTGTAATACTGTTTTCTAAGTATTAAAACCAGTTGATTGATACATGTATATAATATACACCAAGACCATAGCCAGCATTTTATAGGTTGCTACCACATTATTTATCTTCTGCAGGTATTATACCTCAGGTTAATGAGAAAAGTGATCGACAACAAAACCAAGTGAATGTTGATGAAAAACCATTGATTTCCAATAATGATGACACAGGGTTACAAAGACCAAGGAAAAATGACCGCATGTTCCAAAATACTGAAAAGGTATGAGTTACTTTTATTAGACAGTTAAAGTGAAATAATTATACAATAAATTATATGTAATAATTTAGTGAAATGGTGATTATTACAGTTTCTGACTTTCTTTTCATGTAATAACTAATATATACTTTTAATTATTTATCTATTTGGAGATTAACCCTTTTCTATATATTATATTAAGAATAGGCAATTTGGCATTTAATTGTTTATAATTTAATAGCTACATGTGTGAGTAAAATAACAGTAGCATTAGGATAAAAATTAAATTTGGTAACTCATTTGTGATAACATTTACAAAATTAATGTATCTTGCCTAATCGATTCCATTTGGTTTTTTTAATTTGAAGACAGGATTAATTTAGAAAAATCCCAAACCAGTGTAAAATCTGATGTCCTCTTCCAAATCTCTCCACAAGCTCTCTTATTAGGTTGCTGCTCCTTCACTTTTCTACTTTTAAACAAAGAATGCCACATTTTTAAATGTGATACCCTCTTGGAAACTACATGACTGTATGTAATGAAAATATCAGCTATTATAACATAATAAGAGTATATTTAGTGTTTTCATTGGTTGAAAACTGGTCACATGACTGCCTGTAATTTGTGTCGCCGGTCTATCAAAAGTGATGTTAACTGCATCATGTCGTTCAAAGTTCATTAATTCGTTACATGTTTCTACCATCGTCATCTTTGTTTTACAACATTACAAAGATGACGTCATTAGTTACGGCATATGTAGAAATCATCCTGTGTGCAAGAAAAATAAATATATAGCACAGCATGAATTTACTCAACTAATTAATCAGCATTATGTACTAAAACAGTTACTAACTGGTCATGAGGGCAGCATGATGTTTTATGGACCAAATAAACTGATATTGACCGATAAGGTGTATATCAGTTTCTTCGGTCCATAAAACATGACGTTGCCTTCATGAGCAGTCAATAACTGATAAATATTTTACCCACTTCCCAAATAACATTTGTGTAAAATGGTGTGTTTAAACATTTTCTCATTATGATTGGCCAGTGAGATTGACAGATGGGTGGAGTTAAGAAAATTGGTTGCACATGCAACATTCCATTTGCACTTTCAGTCTGGCATTGTTTGTGAGTTCAGGTGGCACGTTGGTTTGAAACATGTAATTTATTTTTCTAGAGGTTTTGTTGACATTTATATTCAGATATTCTGAATCAATTAGGTGTGTGGTAAGGAATAAAAGTCTGATGTGTAATATGAAATGTATTTATTGTTTTCTTGTTATTCAGATGAAATTTGCTAGTACAAGAAATATATTTTATCACAGAATGTAAACTTTAATCCATCCTGGACAGACAAGGATGCAGGATTTCTGAAAGTGGAGGGGCTCTAGATGATGGTTAATTTTCACATCCTTCCACTAGGAAAATATAAAAAAACTAAGAAAAAAGAAAAGGGGGGGCCCAGACCCCTGGATCCACTGCTGCCACACACTCAGCTTTCCTCAAGAATAATGTACATTCTGACACATTCTTTCTTCTGTTTTCTATTTAGCAGTCAACCTACGTTCGCTATGATGAGTCTAACTACCCTGGGTTGTATGACTTCTCCTGTCAGAGCTCCCGCGTTGTGTGGGGTTGTGTTATGATGGTGCACAGTCTGAGTGAAGCCAAGATGCTGTGTGATGTACACAGAGAATGCCTTAGCTTTGTGGTGTTCACGTCTCAGCCAGAAACAGACAGTGAGTATCACAACATCTGAAATTGCCCGCGGTAATCAGCAGTGCCATGGAGATTGCACAGAGTTTTTTTTTATTTTGTACCGCAGACTAAATAGTTTTTTTTATTTTCAAGGTGTATTTTTTTCTTATTATTAAAAATATAGTATATTTTACGCTAAAATTGCAATTGAAAATGCCAGTGACACAATTTCCCCACAGCATATATTTTACAGTGGACATTTGTTTAATAGCAGGACATGGGAAAATATTTCGAAATCTGAGGTAGCCGGAAGTCGGTTCACATGGTTTTTACCTAGGTAACCAATTGTTCGGTAACGTGAATTTTATTTGCGTAACCCATGGGTTACCTGATAGGTTACCTCAGTTACTTTGAAATTATATTTTAAATGCATAATTTTTAGTTCAAACATAAAGTTAAAACAAATACAAAAGAAAACAATTTCTAAAACAGTTTCTTTATATTCCTAAAGATAAAATAGCAGATAATTAAGCCATCACCAAAAGTACGTCACATTTCATTAAAACTTTTGGCTTGACTATATACTGAGCATTTTAGTTTAGACTGGTCGCTAGTTACAAGTGTTGCAATAAAACATTGTCTGCTGGTTTGTTGCGAGTGAAGTATCAAAACATCAGTCTGAAACATATGTAGGAATACTAGTAGTACACCTGCATGAATAAACTTCTGTAATCATGAAGTTTGTAAGTTTTAATTTATACAGGTCACGACATAACCGATTTGTGGTTTGCATAAATTTTATTTTGCATAACCGACACGCAAACAGAACGGCATATTATGCCCTGCAGGGGTTGGTATCATAATTTTACCCAGATTGTAACTTCTTTTGTTGATCTTAAAAGAAAGAAATAAAGGTTTGTAAAAACTTTAAAATCACCCTAGCATATTAGTTAATCAGTAGCAATTTATAGGATATTAAACGAGTTTCCATTTCATATCATGTTTATGTCCCAAGTGAAATAATTTTCAGTTGTCACAAGCTTTAAAGAGTGCCAATGAAAGTTATTTCATGAGGGACATAAACATGATGTGAAATGGAAGCGAGTTTAATATCCAATTTATTAGCCATTATCAATTTTAAGTTAAATATGAAAAAAAATTGAACAACAACAAAAATGAAACCAATCGTTTTTCTTTTTTGGAAACAAATTATGCGAAATAATATGATGTCGTATGAAGTCAGGGTGTTATGTACCATGTATGATGTAGTACTAGGATGTAACATGACACGAATCAAGATATGTTGAGCCATATGGATACTAACAGGTGCTATCTGTTGCTGTATCATTGATTTATGGCAACAATGTGCTGTGACAGCAATCACACATTTTTTATTATATTATGCAGTATACACATTTTCTTTAAATTGCCATCACAGCAGAGCAATTTAGTGACGGAATTTAAATGCCATCGTAAATTTGTCTGAATTTCAGAGGAAACCTTCTACACCACATATAGTTTCTGATCAACAGCAAGGCATTGTCACTTACAACCTTATCTTAATCACAGGGAACAAATTTCAATTTTTTGAGGGCACGGCAAATGTTGGCTTCAGTTTAGTAAGAAAAATTTGGGCACCAAGGCAAGTTGGAAGGGCACCAAGGCAAACTTTTCCTTCAAAAGAGGGTCACAAACTTAAAGGTAACTTCCCAACTTTTCTCAGACAAAAATGATTGTTTTTACACTTTTTATAAAACAAGGAAAGAAACGTATACAACATGGAATTTACATGGATGGCACAGCGGCAAACCAGATACGGTGCTATGGCATTTTTCTTGCCATCGACAACATCTGATTTTTGGGGCACTGTGGCAAATAAGAGGGGCACCCATGGTATTTGCTTTCGGTGCCATCATGAAATTCGAACTCTGTAATAAGCTGGCAATTTTATAACAATTCAAACTGAAACCTCAACAAATGGACTGTAATTAAATTAAGCCATTACTAAACATTATAATTGTTATAAAATTCAACTTCTTTGTTTTTACTTTGTTTCAGATCTGATGACGGTAGTGTTAAAAAACTCTGCTGACTCCAACCCAATACTTAGTCCAGGTACAACCGTGTTTATTAAACAACAAGAGGTAAATGCTATTATAAACAGCACCCAGCAGCAAGGGGTTGATTACAAGGAATCCCAGAATAATCAGGTCCTAGTGACGACACACAGACCAGCGACCACTCACAGACCAGTCGCAATACAAAACTTGAAGGAAATGAGATTGCGTTCACGAGTTCAGTGTGTGCAGAAGACGATGAAGAACTACCAAGAAGCACGGCGCAGTCGAGAGAAAAGGCTGATGGTTCACATGGGATTGAAAGGTATGCATTACTGGTTTTCATATTTTCCATTCCAACCAGTGGTCAACAACTGGTTCATCAAAGTCCATGGTATGTGCTGTCCTTAAGTTTTGTGGGTATTTTTAAGACTCGATCCAATACAACCACAAGACAAGAGTGCCATTATGAATAACCTTGGCCTATAGGAAGCCACACATTTAATAACATTACGTACAGCATACATGTAGGCTGTTATAGACTGTTATAGACTGTTAGAGAATGATATAAACATACACAACTTTCAGTATCTATCAATTACGATATTCAGTATCTATTTGTTACCATAGCAATTATATATAATCCAAAATGTTATAAAGTGAAATACTTTTGTTTATCATGTACACGCTGTAAAATGTTTGAAAGGTAGTTTGTCCTTTTGGCACTTATTTTACAACTGAAAAATGCTGGTGTTTTGTTGTTTCACTTCCGGTGACACGAAGTATAGATTCACGGATTCCTTTAGAAAAATGAGCTCTGACAAAATCAGGTTATTAACGAGAAAGTTATCTATTTCAGGTATCCTTGAGAGTGATTGGCGCAGGTCGATTCACGCCCAGAAGGTTGGATCATATAAAGGTCTGATAGCTTCAACAGGACAGAAACCACAGGGTGGCAAGTTTCTCATTCAGTTTGCCAAGAGTAATCCCGACGAACCAGTAAGACGGGCGATGTTTATATCAGAGAAAGGTCCCGATCAATTTCATGTAGGCCAGGCTATCACCTACCACATTGACAGACTGTTGGGTGTAAGTATGTCAGTGATGATACAGGGCACAATATTTAACGAGAACCGCTGTTCCGTTCGCATGTCGGTTATGCAAAATTAAATTTATGCAAACCGCATATTGGTTATGTCATGACCTGTAGAAGTTCAGAAATTAAAGCTTGCTAACTTCACAATTAAAGGAAGTTTATTCATGCAGACGTATCCCGACAAATGTTTTGGACTGATTTTTAGATACTTGAAAACCAGTAGACAACGTTATGATGCAGCAGTCTAAATTAAAATGCTCAGTACAGAGTTGAGCCAAAAGTTTTAATGAAATGTGAATGGACTGTTGGGGACAGTTAAACTATCTTTTAGAAATCTATGTTGACATAATATTGGAATGCCTATAATTTCAGCAGGGATCTAAAAGTGCTACAAAAGTTTTAAAATATTGACATCGCATAAATGAGCTTTAAAAACCCCCATTTAGAACATCACTGTAGATAAAGTGAAAGTAGCATGGCCAGCGCTAAGAGAAAACATTCTATGTAAATTTAAGGTAACCAATCAGGTTACCTAGGTAAAAACCATGTGAACCGACTTCCGGTTACCTCAAATTTCGAAATATTGTCTCATATGTTACATACTGATTATAAACTGTTCAGAGTAGAATGTAATTTCAGGAGGAAAAGAATACTGGCTTATTGTTTAAAACTGGAATAGGAACTTCATTTCTAGAATAAAAGTTGTAGTGGATATTTTATCCTAGGGTATTTATTCTTTGAGAATGTATTTCCAGGAAGACAGTATATAATGATAGGTACAATATATAATAATCATAATCTTAATTACTAGACTAAGTATATGTTTCATTTTTTTTATGTTATAAACAATTTAAAATCTTTTAAAATTAAATATATCATTGTCATTCTAATATGGGTTGGTAGTGAAGACTGCATGATTGAAATACATCAAAACAGACCATTGAAGATAAAACATTTGGGAATCCATAAAATTCCAGTAATTGTCAAACAATTTTTTATATTTATTTACAGTATTTTAACTAACTCATTAATTACAATTGATAATATAAAAATATATGTTTTTGATAGAGATTGGCTTATGTGCAAGTATATCTGTCAAATTATATTTAATTTTTTATTTTATTTTACAAGATCTGATTCTCATAATTTTCATCCATAGGAATATAATGGGAATTACCTGGAAGATAGAAAAATGAGCTCTGTATATTTAATTCTGAGAAATTATTGTTTATTTATCTCAGTGATGTCATCAGATATATTCCCATGGATGAGAATCTGACTGGACTCCTGTAAAATCAGATATTGTGACCATATTTAACTCCTTAATTTATTTATAAAATATATTTTTGTTCATGCTTCTAAAAATTATTAATAAAACAAAAATTAATTAATATAATTATTTTATTTTCATCTTTAAAAATGTATCGGTTTTGCATCTGTGCAAAGATGTTATCACCTTCTATCACAGAAGGAAGTTGTTAAAAATGTGTGTTATTTGTATTGTGTTAATTGTGTAACTATTTCAGCTGTATCACAGAAGTAAGTTGTTAAAAGACTGTGTGTTATTTGTATTATGTTCATTGTCAACTATTTCAGCTGTATCACACACCACCAATGATAGCTGGTCACCTGACACCAAGAATAGTGGCTCAGTTCTCGTCTGACCACATTTGGAAAAGCCACTTTTCACCAATTCTTCAGTCAGATGGAAGCTTAAAGGGTACATTTAATTTAAAAGTTATCTATTTTCAGCCAAAAAATTCAAGCAAATTACATATAATAGTTTTCACTAAATCATTTTGTTATGACACTGCGATGGCGGTTTTAAGAATTTTAACATTCTGTATAATATATTTAGTTTTTGTGACCGACGTACAATGCTACCACTAACTAATTACACAATTACTTTTACAGCAGCATTTCTGTCGGGGATTGGCCTAATCTTATACAAAATCACTTGTTCTAACCAGATATCTGTACTGAGAAGGCCATTTTTCATTACTGCCATGGGTGGCTGCTTAATATATACTGAACAGCAAAAGAAATGCAAATGTTTGTTAAGATCCAGTTTAACGAAATTAGAAGAAAAATTCATAAAACCATAAAACTCATGCTGCGTACGCTTTACACTTCTCGGTAAATGCCTCCAGTAAGCAAAACATCCAACGTCAAAATATGGTTAACTTTTATTCAATCAAACATTGCAAATTAAATTAGTTTTTCTTTTGCTGTACAGTATATCTTTAATTATGTCATATTGTACTTTATGTGTTAACTCTATTCTCCGACAGGTCTGTTTTCTGTTCCTATGCCACTGGTGATGAAGCCAGAACCACTAGCTCTGCAACCACTCAAGTCAATAGTAAAGACTGTCAAGAAATTCAGCAAACAGCTAAAACTGCAACTGGAATATGTTCTTCTGTGGGGATTTGCAAAAATTTCCAAACCTTCAGGAACCCATATAGGGTACAAAGGTAATTATTTTACTTGTTCATTAATAAAGGAAGTTTTTCCGAGGGGAAAAGGTAAAAAATACCTGAATATACTGTTTTGTTGGATGTAGTAATAAAATAAGTTATGCATTTTTTTTTATTTTTTTTTAAATAAGATATTGTTGGTTTTTTAAAATTATTTATTTATTTATTATTTTATTATTTTAATTTTATTATTATTATTTTTTTAATGATACCACTAGAGCACATTGATTTATTAAATTTTGACATGTAATCAAAGTGTGAGCCAGCGACCAATGGGATTTGAACCACTATCTTTGACTTAATTTTTATTGTAGTTAAAAATATTCCTTTCCTTTGTGAAAATACAAACTGAAATATATTTATTTATTTCAGGTCATCTGATCCACTTTGATGCTGACCAGGCCTTCCAAGATCTGTCACTGGATATATCTGGTTATCTGTACCACTGTCAGTTTCCAAATGTCGTCTATAAGTCTCTGGCCTGCTTTAGGTGTCCCGCCTCCCACTCTCAGACGTCATCCTCCATCTGTACATTAGGAAATGAGGTAAACATACATGTAATGTGTAACTTCCTTTTAAACAATCAAACTCAGATTAAGACATCCAAGGTTTTCTTAAGCTTTTTAAAAGGACAATTCTGCCTCGTAAAAAAGTATGTTTTCTGGGTATTTTTAAGACTCAATCAAGTTCATTAGGAAATGAGGTAGACATAATGTGTAACTGTTCCTTTTAAACAATGAACTGAGATTAAGACATATAAGATTTCCTTAAGCTTTTTAAAAAGACAATTTTTTCCTCGTAAAAACTTAATTTTTCTGGCTATTTTTAAGGCTCGTTCCAGTACAACCATAAGAGCGCCATTATGAATAACCTTGGCCTATAGGAAGCCAATTGGAAAAGACACATTTAATAACATTACATACAGCATAGGTTGTTACAGATTGTTAGAGAATGGTATAAACATACACAACTTTCAGTAGGATAAACCCGAAGATTACTGTAAATCACAAACTGTTCACTTGATTGATAGATAGATAGATAGATAGATAGATAGATAGATAGATAGATAGATAGATAGATAGATAGATAGAGAGAGAGATAGAGCATCTGACTGAGGTGCAGTGGGTCATTTGATCAATTCCCTTCATCGGACTCTTTTATTTCTTGTCACAACTGATATAACAAAGACCTGTCTGTAAGAAAGTGCATATAAAAGATCCATTGCTGCTTATTACAAGAGTAACCTATGTGGTAGTAATGGTTTTCCTCTGACCATAAATTGCAGACACTGTCTGTTTGACACATAATAAGCCCATGAATAATCAATGTGTTGGAGAGTAATTAAACAAACATTTCCTTAGCTTACAAGCCCGCTCCTCCCCACATTACAGTAGACGCTCTTGTTAACACCAAGCATGCTGTTACCAATTGATGTAGTTTCTAATGGCGCCTTTGCTTTCTATAGGCATTTTGTTTCTTGTTTTCAATCCTTGTACAGCATGAGATTTTTGTAGAGATGTTTTTTAAACCCTAACCTAGTTCCTTTTAAAACTTTCTGTCACTTGTCAAGTGTGTATTTAGAGGAAATTTTTTATAAACTTATTTGTTTGCTTTTCAAATTTAATCATTTGATTCATATCTTAAATTGCAAAATAATATTCATATCTCTAAGTAAATTCCAAGGTAAAAAATGTTTTTATTCTTATCCATTAATAACAAGATGTTTTTGAAGGCATTGTCATCATGCTGTATCATTTATAGCATTTTAAAATTACTCAGGCCTTTTTTGTATCAGTGTGATGAACATACAGAAAGATTCTTCTTAATTTTATAGGCAGGGCGTAGAAATATTTTATACAATTATCAGGATTATTCCTTATCAGTAATGCCAATTTAAGGTTATGTAACTTGTCTAGCAATATCTGAGCACTATAAAACTAATTTATATAAAGTATATTAAAATTTTATTATTTATCAAACAGTGATGACACAAATCAGTAAAATTGAATATATTTTAAAGGTGAAAACTTTTAGGCAGTGTAACTTGGATTCTATAACAAATTTTAGAATTAGAATATGATTAGCTTCTTTTTGGGAAGAGCACGAGGTAGCTCAAATGGTAGTGTCCGCCTGTGAAGTTGGTCATCGGATCGATCCTTCTCAGTGGACCCATTTGCAGTTTGGGCTATTTTCAGTTAAACCAGTGGTCCACTACTGGTTCTTCAAAGGCTGTGGTATGTGCTGTCCTGTCTGTGGGACAGTGCATATAAAAGACCCCTGCTGGTTATCGGAAAGAGTAGCCTAAGTGGTGGCAGTGGGATTCCTCTAAAAGTATGTCAGATTGACGTCCATTAGCTGATGATAAATAAAACAAACTTTACTTTATTATAGAACAGTTTTTTTTTGTTCTTTATTGTAGTGTCTTGATTTGTTTATATTGTTGAATAGTGATTAACAGCTAACTTAAATATTTTATTCAAAATGAAACTGATAAATGACCACATCAGCAAAACATGTTTTGTAAGGAGAAAGTGAAAACACCTTAAGAATTAACAACAACTCAGTTACAAAATCCGAATTATTTGAATGTGGACTATTTATACTAGTAGATCAAGTACATTCTCTGACTGTGTCTATTTTAACCTTCAGTGGATAATTATATAAGCACAGGGGCGTAGGGGCTGGGGTGGTTACAGCCCCCCAATAATTCGCATTAATAGATTCTTATTCATTGTTAAATTATTCACCAGCAAATTCTAATATTCAGAAACGGGAACAGCCCCCCCAAAATGAATATCATTCCAATGCCCCTGAAGCATAATTATGTATTAATACTATTATATAAAATATAATAAAATTGTTTTAAAATTTAAACCTTACCATTACATTACAACTGCCTGGCATGAAGGTATCAGTTTGGTAGTTTGCTGTTTTCAACTGGTTTTAGTGCACGCGTTAGTGCCGCAGGTATTTCTGTGAGTGTCAACATAACCTGTGTAAATATATGCAGGGGTCGAATTTCATCCAGGCATTGAAGCATTTGCTGTGCCACACTGTCCCTTTGCCACAATGCTCTCTCAATTTCACTTCTAATGAAGGCAAATATTGTCATGCCCTTTTTTCCAGCTTGCCACATAGAAATCTTACATTTGCCATTGTGCCCTTGATGTGCCTCAGAATTTCCTTTGTGCCTTCTTGATTCCTAGGAATCCAAAGCAATAAACGCCATGCCCCCCAAAAGGTGAAGTTCGACCCCTGTGTATGTGTGTGTTAGTACCAGCATTTGCATGCCAATACTGTTGTATTTAATTTGTTATTAGTTGTGTTACAATGAGTTGTGGTCGTCTTCATTGGATGTAGCTGGTTTACATATTAATTGTTAAGTCTAGTTCTATTGTTACAGTATTGTTTATTATATTTTATTATACAAAGTAATTTTACAAAATTAAAAGAATCATTCATATATACCAGTGTCTTATAAGGCTATTCCACCCTTGTGTATATAATCTAATTCCAGGGTTGAGGCTTGCTTAGTTCCTGTCATCAAACTGTGTACCCACGGGTAGAATATCCCATATCAGTACATGTACATGAATCTTTTAATATTACATAGACTCTGTATGTAGAATACATTGGCATTGTTACAAATAGTTTCGTAAAAACAGTGCATTTCGCAAAATCTTCACGTTTTATAAAACGTGTTGTTTTTTTATTTTAAAATGTGCATTTTGCCAAATTTTAGGAAAGTGGTCGTTTAGTTTTACAAATCGAGGTATATAATTCTACGATTCATGCAGAATGGTTTTACAAAATTTGTAAAAATGCACATTTTTAAAAATAAAAAACATCAACAGCTATGATATCAGAATAGCGGCCGAAAAAGGCCAAAAGGTACAGAATAAGCAACCGGAAATGACAGAAATTATGACTTTCAATTTTTATGGGAAAAAAGTTTAGAGTCGGCAATTTTTAAATGGGGTCGGTCGGGTTACCAGAAACAGTTAAATTTTTATTGGCTTTTGCAATTTGTTTATGTACAACATTTTCTGAAGCTTATAAACCAGCTGCATTCAATTTGGAGGAATGTGCATGTGATGTTTTTCTGTTTACTAACTAGCACTGCTAATATTCTCATTCTAGGTTATAAGACGCGTCAAGTCTACCGGCTACAAAAAACATAAAGACCTGCAGATTCATGAGAACTCAGAAAAAGAACACATTACAATAATAAATGACGCTGCATCTTTCGCTATCACAATTGTCGATACATGTATTTATAGGTTTGGAAAGAGAAATGTGTTGTACTGAATCTCTAACAGTAACAATGAGAACGCAAACCAGTGATTTACTCAGCCTTTATACGGTACCGAACATCGGCTCCTTCAGGACCTTGGTGAAAAATACAGGATAAATCCCTGCAAATTACTTATCAGAAGTCTTGCAAATAAAACCACAAAATATGAAATGATTTGCTGCATCAGTTTGTGCCCTTTTTATCCTTTCTATATTATTACATGTACTTCCTTTCAAATGTGGTTGTTCTGGAGTCAGAATTTATATTTTTTACGGATATGGCAAAGGACAAATCGGGCGTAAAAGCAAATGTCATAGATCTTTATGTGGCATAACAGTATGTGTTGTGATGCCATCAGTGAATTTTGAAACTTAGTTTTTTTTAAGACATTGATGAAAGCTCCAATCAGTCTAATAAAATAGTGTTCATTTATTACTTAGAAATAATATAACTGTGTGTAGATGGTAAGTGTATGTTTATGAATTTTATTGTTCAAGCAATAAGGAATGATACTGTTAGATGTTTGTCATATGTTAGTGTTTTCAATATTTACCATATTCTATTTGTATGCTTAAAAATTTACAGTAAGAGCATTTGATACAGCACCACAGAATTGTATATTATTAAAATACTTGTTTGTATTTTGTCTCTATAACATCATCAAAACGAATGTTCATGTAAATAACAAATTGTTTAAAATCATTATAATGTCTACCCCCCTTGAAGTGCCTGGTACGTGACAGTTATTGTATATATTATCACCATTTATTAACTGCTAACAGTGCTTTTAGGGACTGTAGCAAATACTAACCTTTATTACAAAAAATGATAATAAAAACAATGTCAAGATTCAAACCCACTGCACATGTTCACGTGGTGACCGTCAATGATAGGAAGTCAGACTTTCAAACTGAAGTCAGCGGTTCAAAACCCGTCTGAAGCTGGTTCACACTTTGACTGTGTGTCTTATTTACAAAATGTTTTTCATCCAAAAGCCAACTGAGGCAGATCTAGATGGGGGCCACGGCCTCCTCCCAAAAAAATGTTTGCGATTTAAATGACATTTGTTTTTATTATTATTATTAAAAACATGTTTATGTTAAAGAATCCGAAGAATCATTGTCCCCCCTCACCTCATACACCCAAATGGATTTTCTGGATCCACCACTGGCCAACCATTAATAAATCAATGTGCTTTAGTGGTATCATAAAACAATTTTTTCTTTTCACTGTGATGTCATCATTACTTTATAATCACTGCAACGTCTTATGATTAACAAATAAACGTCTTCAAAAACAAAAACTAAAAAGATTTACATGGTATTAATAATCCCAGACCATATATTTTTATATATTTATTGTGTAAACATACTTGTTATTTAAAAACAGATTGTTTTAAATTATTAAATAAAATTAAAATGTGTAACACTGTATTATAAAATTTTAATTAAATGTAGTTTAATGTCATTGTGATAGTTGAGATTGTGATTTCTAACCATTCTTGACCAATGATTTTAATAATTTATTACTTAATTTTTATGGATAATTGTCATGAGTTGTTTTTTTCCAACTTTTGTTTTTGAATATTGCATATCAAAACCAACCAAAGTGTCTACTATCCACATATTTTGACTGACTTTAATATGTAAAAAATAAATTGGGACAAAAAAAACATATTACAGATGAATTTTCATGTGTATATGGTATGTGATAATTTTCAGTGTTATTTGTTTATATGTAATATTCTTTTATTTACTCTGCTGTTTAAAAATAGGTAATAAAGAGAAGCCGAGAAGATGAAAATGATGAAGAAATTATGATAAAGGACAAGAATGAGAGCCAAGTTATCACGGTTATTAATGAAGCAGCCACCAATATCCTTGACGTGGTTGACACTTGCGTCAAGCAGTTTGGCAAGGAGCAGGTTGTCTATTGAGAATTAGCTCTAACTTTATCATAAATTATCATTGATACCAGGGATTATACTGCCTTCCAGTTTACAGCTCACAACACACAGGCCTTTTGTTAATAAAAAGTTAGGTGAGCAGATATTTGCTCACCTAACTTTTTTTTTTGATCCCCTTGGTGAGCATTTTTTTAGCGTGGTTTCAGGATATTTTCAGGTGTGATATTATAGGTTAATGTAACTACGTAATATTTTAGGCAACAAAATAAAAGGGCTATGTGCGCACATGGTTGTAAACCTTAAAAGTGATTTTGGCCATGCAAAGGCACACAAGTGCAAAAAGGCACCTTTAAACTAAAGGCCTGAACATGCCCTATTCTCTTTCTAGATATCACAGCTTTTCTACAAAATATTCCCCGCTGAAGGTGTGATTTACAAAACATTCTATAGTAAGTGGAAATACATTTGAGTAAATGGAAATAAATAAATATGTTGGTTATATTATATGTACTTAGTACTATGTATCTCTAAATGATATCAGACATAGTTCATAATTATTATAATTATTATCTTCATTATTCAAAAGTTCCAATTTAACAGCCAATTTTTTTTTTAATTAAAAACAACTTTTTTTTAAAGGAAAATGTTTCCCTGGATATTTAATTATTACAAGATCTCAGTATGCATGCAAGTGTGCTAGTGTTTTGTAGCATAGAAATTGTTTGTAAAATTGCTCAATATTTCCATAGCAGGATCTTGGAGAAAATTTAATATATGTATATATTTTCATATAAAATACTAAGACATATTTACTTAAAATATTTATTAATCAAAATTGATGTAAAATATTGTGGTAAATGTTAATTTAAAATAACCTGTTAAACAAATACAGTCATCTAATATTTAAAAAAAAAAAAAAATTAAAAAAAAGAAGTAAATGTGAGAGGAATTTAGAAAGAAAAATGGAAAGAAAAAAAAGAACTTTGAATGTATTTTTATAACAGTTATCTAAACTTAAAAAAGATAAAAAAGGAAAGTAAAAGAAAGTCAAAGTTAGAGAAATAGAAAGAAAATTATGATCTAAACTTTAAAAAAGTGTTAAAAGAAGAAAATGAGTGAAGAAGAAAGTTAACACATCGACTACCAACTACGAGTATACATGTAGATATAAGTTTTTCCGATTTTGCCACTGCAAGCATACTCGTAGTAAAGACAGTGCTACACTATACTATATTAAACTGAAGATGCCACCAATAGTTATAACTCATCAGTATGTCAAAAAGGATCAATGTAATGAAGTTAAATGTTTAAAATTGTTATACATTTTTCTTCACATTAATCACATTGCTCATTATCAGTATACTTGCAGCGGCAAAGGGAAGAAACCCACTATATTGTGTTTGGTAGTCAACGTGTTAAAAAATAAAAGTATTTGAAAATGTATTCTTTTTATAAGAGCAACAATAGGAAATGTGAGTAGTTTAGTTGATTGATGGGACTGTGATATTGA
Source organism: Symmetromphalus regularis (assembly GCA_032355785.1). Lineage (NCBI taxonomy): Eukaryota > Metazoa > Mollusca > Gastropoda > Neomphalida > Neomphalidae > Symmetromphalus > Symmetromphalus regularis. Next base: position 7,781 of record JAULBS010009720.1, on the reverse strand, counting down.
TAGTATACAAATTTTGTTGCTTTTGCAAAGTGTGTTATTCCATTCCAAATGTTGAGAAACATCACGTGGATTTATGTTGTTCATATCTGAGATAAGTAACTAGTCACACCCTCATGTTGCAGCATATAGTGAATCATCCTCTCTGCAATAAAAATGTACTATCATTTAAAGCTATATTATAGGGTGTTCAGTAATTTAACATCTTTATAAAGTAATATAATACAAATACAACCACACACTTTAAAAATAGATGTTTTTGTAATCAAGAATATATATAACATAGTAATATAATACAAATATAACCACACACTTTAAAAATAGATGTTTTTACAATCAAGAATATATATAACATTTTATTTTATGTTTCAAGAGAAGGGGTAGAAATTATTTTCACTCGCCTGGGCTACTAGTAGCCTTAAAAAGTTGCTCGACACCACAAAAAATCACTAGTCCCCAATTTGAATTTTAAGATTGAAAAAATATTTACTGGCCCAAGGGACTAGCATCAGTAAGGATTTACTCACCCCCAACGATGTTTACTTGCCTCAGACAAGGGGGCAAGCATTAATTTCTATCCGTGAAGAGGACTGTTTGTTTTAGTATTTCAGCGATATTGAATTTAAAAATTATTTCAGACTTCAAAATGTAACCAACCAGCAAATTATTGTTTGAGACACAAAAACAAATTTGATAACAGAATCATATATGATAAATATTGCAAATTAATGGTTTCATCCATATTATACATTGTGATGTTATCAGATTCCAAAATAGCTATTATTGCAATCTGCAGTTTACAATTTTATAATCAAAATGAATACGGTAAGGTTCCTCTTAATCAGTTTTTTTTCTAAATTCAAAATGAATAAAGTGAGATTTCTCATAATTTTTTTTTTAAATTATGTGGACACATTAAGTTTTTTAAAGGTGTGGTATTTTTGTGGTTTATCACTAAAAGATGTTAAATTATTTTACACCTTATATTATTTCTCAAACTTGATTTTTCATAGGTTGCTCATACTGTTTTGTTTGTATTGTAAATGATGAGGAATGAAAAGTGTTTAATTTATTGAAATATTTGTTTGTCTTAATTAACAGACTAGAAATTATTACTCTGTAAATAAATTGTAATAACATATAAAAATTATATTTCGACAGTCTGGCTATTGTCTTTGTTAAATATATAAAATAAGGATTGTATTATTTGTAAAGGACATTACTTAGGTCTTTTTGTAATGAGTAGATAATAAATGTGTGTCATATAATGTTTATTCTCCAGTTGAGAACTATATTCCCTAACTTGTTTTATAAATTCTGTTTTAGGTTCATGTAATAATTTATGTGTAACCTAGGTTGCTCTGTATTTTATATTCAGTACATAAAAATATGTATTTCTTAAGTTAGTGTTACTGTGATCTAATTAAAATCACATCTCAAAAATAACTTGTGTTGTCTTTGGGATCTGAATACCTCCCATTAAGACTTGTGTCCGAGTGACCTTTATTTCATCCAGTCAAATCAGCACTAGCAGAAACATGTCAGTAAGTTCAATACTTCAGTTGTGTAATCAGACTTTTCTTGGTTAAAGATATTGGCTAATGCATAAACAGTAATACTGATAAAGATGAAGTTGAATAATAAGCAGCCACATTATATTTTGTGGTTTCACATTTAACAGATGAAATGATATTTGAAATGGGATGTATTCAGATACCAAGATGTGGATGGTGTGACCTGATTACAATTAGATTGATGTTTTTGTTTTCATGGTCACGCCAGTGAAGTTTGTTAGGTCTTTTTTTATTTTAATTTTATATATTAAAAGCGAGTTTGTCATTTCATTTATTAGCTGTCCTCATATTTTGGTTTTATTTTTTATGAATTTATTAATATTTAGATTGATCTTGCTACAATTTTATGCACGTTTATCATTCTTACAAGACACTGGTTTTATTTAACTTAAATTTTATCTATAGTATTTTGTTTTGAAATCATGAGTTTTATTTGTTTGCTTATATATTAAAAAATTTTTACCTTTTAAATTAGATATATTTCACATAATTTTTAGTTTAATGGGTAAAAAAGCATTTCTTCAGTACACGTAGTCTTTGTAATTTCAGTTGATTATCAGTATTGTCTAAAAAGTAGTCATGTTCTTTGAAAAGCTCAATGAATTCTTTTCTTGAAGCCATTTTAAAATGTTATATTTTATGTTTTGTTTGAAAATGTATGAAGCTCTTTATTTTACTAATAAATGTTTTTTTGAATTTAGGCAGTAAATGGTAGATACATTTTCTATAATTTATAATATGCCAATTTATTACATCTGTAATGTGACAGGTCACATGTCATATAAATAGGCTAGTACTGTAGGTTAAATAGTAAACATGGTGCTGATTTTATTTAAGTAACCGTGTATGTCAATCCGTGAAATCAGCTTTACATCAGTATGATGTCAGACATGATATGTTTATACTGTTAATCTTTTTTCTTTAGATTAGTTGCAAGTTAGGTTTAGGGACAAAATCATCTGGCTGACCATCTAGTCACTCATCATTATTATAATACATATTCAAGATATATCTCATCATAAGTGCACTCTGTAGATATAATTCTTATAATTATAGTTAATCAAAATAATTTATCTACAGTAAATTGTAATTTGTTTTAAAATTAATAAATTTAAATAATTAAAATTGTTAAATTTGTATTTTGAGAACATTTATAGTTTAAGATCTGAATCCGTAATTAAAAATTAGGTTACAGATTATTTTGCTAGTTACAATCTTTTATAAAGTTTGATGGTGTTGCTTTTTTGGATGATGTGATCATTGGTGTTAATTAATATTTAACAATATTATAAGTGCTAGATAATGAAATGGTCACAGTTACCCCTCTGGGTTATCCATGTTAATTATTGTTTTTAAATTAATTTATTGTTCAATATTTTTTGTTAGGTAGAACTACTGTATTTTAATTATAGAATTATTACTATAAAATAAAGTTGTTTTTGTTTTTAATGTTAGTTAGGAGACATTATCAGTTGTTACATTTATTTAAGTAAAGTCAGTGATACTTTTGTCATTTCTTCAAAAAGCACAATCTTTAACTTCTTTAATTTAATAATTTTTAATAAACTTTGTCATTATTTTTTTCTTTATGAAATTGGTTTTAAGTGACATTTAATTCCACCGAATACTTTTTTTTTTCTTTCTTTCTTTCTTTTTATATATATATATATATATACTAGTATATATTTTTTATAATTGTTATTATCTTTTGTGGGGGGGGGGGGGGTCTCTAAAACAAAAAAAGTACATGTAGTTCATGTGGAATATTTCTTTTTTCTGGATTACCACTTATATGAAAAGTGTTGTATTGTTGTTTTTATGTACTTGTACATGTGTAAAGATCAAAATACATATTAAGTTAACAAGATTTATTGTTTCTCTGAATTGCTGGAAGACATTTCAGATCATTCATATTAAAAAAAGACATCGTAATAAGTCTCTTGTCTCTTTGCTCACAAGTGTGAATGAATCAAAACAGGTGGTTGATAAATACATTTTTGATAACTGCTCACTTTCTATATAAGGAATTATGGGTTAAATAATTAAGTGTATATTGAAACACCACCATATTTGCATTATTTATTTTTTGTATTGTAATTATACGTATATATAAATTATATGGTTGAGTATTGTAAAATCATTAGTATTTAAAGTTGATACACAGTGATTTTTGCGATAAAGTATTTTTACTGTAACACAGCATTTCTAAATTAGCCTATTCCAAACAAGTTTCATAAAATAATGTGAGATAAATGAATAAATACAGAGAAAATTATTTGCTTAATAATTTTGCTGCTGAAGTGATCTAATACATATGGAAGTACAAATGTAAACAAAAGTTTTATGGATTAGATGAAGATGAGGCCATGTAAAATTAACTGAATATGTACTAACATAGCTCAGTGTTTTATACGTTAAAATGGCAAATAAACCTGTGAATGATGGCTTTTAATTGTGTTAATGTCCAGAAATAATGCCTTTCACGATTTAAAAATAAAATAAAATCTTTCTCCATGTCACCACAGGTACAGGAAAATAACATCTTTATTGTTGTCAATTCGTCCAATAGCTGATGATAAGATAAAAATCAATGTGCTCCAGAGGCATCATTAAATAAAACAAACTTTACTCTTTTTTGTTGTTGTCAATTTTAACGTATGGTCCTCCAGATAAACTTAAATCATACATTACCAAAATTACAATACTCGTGCATATATATACATGATTATTACGTCAAAGTTGGGGTTTTTTTGTTTAGCAAATACTATTGTTGTGTTCATACCCATTTAGTGCTAAATATTTTTAATTATAAATCTTTTATCAAAATTGTGATTTTCACATAATAAAGATTAATATAAAGAAGCTATTTTTAGCATGCCATATGAGATAAACAAACTTGTTATTTAAATGAACTGATCTCAAGATTTCCATTTGCCCACCAATTCTAATTTTCCCCACTCACATTAAATCATAACTAACTTTTGACCTCTGTGGTTTCACCATTTTCATAATATCTCAACACATCTTCCAAAATTCCTGGTTACACCCATGAACTATAACATTTTACATGTAGAGGACATTATCCACATGTGCTTATTACGTAGCATACATGTACATGTATTTTATCCTTGCTTTCGGGTGTTTGTACATCAAATTATCCTTATTCTCTTTGGTCGTTTCAAATAATTTCTTTAAAAACTGCATTTTCTTGTTGCCCATCCCTACCTAAAAGAATCATTTTATTCAATATATATTAATTTAAAAAGAATTGTATTAAATGCTGTGGTATGTGCTGGCCTGTCTGTGGGATGGTGCATATAAAAGACCCCTTGCTGCTTATAAAAATCAATGTGCTCTGGAGGCATCATTAAATAAAACAAACTTTGTTTTACTAAAATTGTTGGATGGTCAAAATAAAATAATTTATTAAAATGGCCTGTTTTTTTTCATTATGACTGCAAGAACATTATTTTTTTTAAATTAAGACTTGATTATTCTATAAATGCAAATAAATATATATTGCCTTATTCCTATTGGCTGTTTTTAATCACTGACTGGCCAGTCCCATTTTATTTCAGTGACATTTTTCTTTTTCATTTTAAAACTATCATCAAAGTTATGTGGATTTACCACATAAATTGTTAATACTGTATTTAACTTTTTGTTTATATATATATAATTATACTTTTATAAAAATGCCAAAGCCGAAATGGAAAGTTCTGATATAATAGAATTTGTATATGTTTTAACCTTAAAGTATCCACAAACATTTTAAATTTATATCTTAACAAAAATTTAAAGTATTTCTCAATCTTACATATATTGAAGGTCAAAAGAAAATATATCAATGTATTCTGATAATAGCAAACACAAGAAAGCCTAATTAAAAAATAGTAATTATAAGTTTTTAATTAAACTGTGGTTTATCAGTCGTCAGAGAGATCAACAGCAGATCCAGAGGAGTCCATGAGGTCAAGACCTTCCCCTCTTTTTCAAGAATTTATATATATATTTTATTTTTTCCCCCCAAGTGGAAGGACATGAAAATTAACCATTTTTCTCCAGTTCTATTCACCCATCACATTTGGACCACCCCCACCCCCTTTCAGAAATCCTGCATCTGCACCTGGGGATGGTTTTGAGATGATAGTTAGTTGAGTTTTAAAATCTTGGCTTTGTTTTTCCTATTATACAATTCATTTGGTATACTTTCTTTTGACTTTCAATACTGGTATAACCACATGTATCAAATAAAACGTTTTTATGAAGAAGCTCATTTTTATCTTCCCACCACATTTAGTTGCAAAGCAACATTGTATTTATGTTTTTGTATTTAACTGAAGTTTACTTAAGTGTTCAATGTTTGCTTCTGGTTTATTGTAAATCTGTGATTATTAGCTTTATTGTTTTATAGCTATATTTGTAATTTACATAACAAATGTAACTGTTTTAGGTTTTAATTAATAAAACAGTCCTTTAAATTTTGAGTTCTTTTTATTACTCTGATAAATGTATATCATTTTAACATATACAATTGTAATAAAATTCTACTTTAGAACCAAATAACAAATTCTCATAAACATCTTCATTATAGTGTTTCTTTAAAAGTGCTTTTTGTAAATGCATTTCAAAAGGAAACATTGGCTGCCAATAACATACAACACTTTTGTGATATAGCAGTTGAAGCAGTAAAAACAAATAGGTTGACCATATTTTGATTAGTTACATGATTGTACGGGGTGTCCAAGAATTACCTGTACAACTTCTGTTTTTAATAGTCAATCACAAATGGTGCACTTATCGAATGTTTGAAACATTATTACTTTAATAAAAGAAACTTTGGAAACTACGGATTCTAAAAAAATCTTGTTGAATAATCCTACATGTGCCATCACAAACTTCATTCAAGGATGATGTTGTACAGATAATTTTCGGACAGTCTGTATATTATTGCATTTAAAAAAGTTAATTACCAGAAATATTAAAATATACAGAGTGTCAGTGCTTGGCCACTATTTCCTTTGAAAGTATAAATAAAAGATGCCATCATTCATCCATAAACACAGAGATGTGTTGGGCACAAAAACAAAAGAAAATATCTTTATAAAATATTTATTTTATTTTTGTTACTATATATAATTTTTACTACTTTAGATGTACAGATTTATAACATTATATTTGTTCTACATAATATAAATGAGTTAGAAGAATACAATATTCCAGGACAATATAATTTGAATCATTACCATTTTGTTAATTTTATTCTGTCGTATACACGAAGAGGAAACAAAAAATTACCTAAAATAGTCTATACATAATGACAGAGTCCAATTATTCAAGAATTAAAAACTATGTATAATTGCTAAACATTGCAAGTCTGTTTTTGCGTAATCCACTTTTTGTTTGCACCATATTTACAGAAAATTTAATGTCATAATCGATTTTTTATTTGCACTATACTGAAAAAAATATTGTCACTCTTTCTTAAGAATATTTGATAAATTGAACACATATTAGCTGATTCTCAGAGACCTGATTGATCGTAACTTAATAAAAACTGGTGAAGTGATCTGCCAAAAGGAATGTTTGCTTAATGACATTTCAAACTCTAGATTGAGAATCTGAACCATATTTTGTAGAAACCCTAATACATTGTCACTTAATTTTAAAATAAATAATAACTTCCAAGTTGTTAATTAAACTGTAGTCTTATTCATAATTACATCTTCAAAAAATAATTGTTTATATACTGAATAGCAAAAGAAATGCAAATGTTTAATCAAATTAGATGAAAAATTCATAAAACCATAAAACTCGTGCTGCGCACACTTTACACTTCTCTGCACATCAATCAAGTAAGCAAAACAGCCAATGTCAAAAATGTAGTTAACATTTATTCAATTAAACATTGCAAATAAAATTTTCATTTCTTTTGCTGTTCAGTATATTATAAAATACCTCTAAAGCAGTCCTATACATGACAATAAATATTGCACTTTGGCATATAAGCATTTCTAACACAGCAAATCACAATACGTTTTCGGTCTTAACTTCAAATCCATGTGCTAATACTCCGAACAGTGTGCTATAATTATGATGATCTTTAAACCAGATTTTGCCACTACAAGTATAATCATAGTAAAGCCAGTGCTACACTATAGTAAATTAAAGATGCCAGCAATGGTTATAACTCATCAGTAAGTTTGCTGG
>JAULBS010009709.1:0-11191 GCA_032355785.1 Symmetromphalus regularis | reverse complement strand
TATTCTTGTACTATCTGGTATAAAATCAAAGTACATTTATCAAACAGTGATCACAAAAATCAGATATATTCAATATAGTAAGGAATTCTTTGACCATGTAACCTAAATGCTAGAACAGATGCAAAAATAGTATACGGTTACACTTACTTTGTGGTGATTTTGTGATTATTTGATAAAAATGTTAAGACCTGCCATGGTTTTTGGTACTTTGGAAGCAAAAAAATAAATTTTCTACATTTTCTTATGCAATTAACCAGCCATTACAAAGAAAACATATGCAAGGAAAAGAAATTCTTTGTATATATTTGCATATAAATGGTTATATTATCACAAATGCAATTAAGTAGACTTGACTGTGTTTGTATTATGAAGGTCATTTGTATCTTGAGGATTTGGCTTTACTTGTCTTAGCAGACACAAGTGTTTGATTATTTTTTTGGCATACGTAAACATATTTGTTAGTTACAAATAGAAAAATAGCAAATAAATGTTCTGAAACATTCAATCTAAACACAACTTTATCCACCACTAATATGAGTGAATTAAGTGATTGATGTCATGTATATTATGAATCAAATGTTATCAGATGGAGCAGGATAGTTTAGCCAAACCAGAGTTGGAATTAAATGTTTCTTTTGGGGATGGGTTTTAGGGCGAGGTGGAATAGGGCATCATTGATTAGCGATAATAGGGTGTACAGGAGGCTTGTCTGAGGAAATGAAATGTCCAGGAAGTCAGATAATTTTTAATATAATAGCCTGATACGTGATTTCTTATGATGTTAGGTATGGAGTCTAGCTCAGTCAGTAGAGCGTTTGCTTTGGTTATTTTTGTTTTAGGATCAAACCACCTCAGCGGATTCATTCTCTGATTTTTTTTTCGTGTCTCGCAGTGTCAGTAGAAACAATAATAATGTTCAGATTTCCTATGTTTAAAATATGTAAACCTATACACATATTCAATATAATTTTTTTAATTCATGTATATGCTTGTCTAACTATGTTGAACATAAATATACATCGTTCTTATTACTCAGATGTTTATTACCATTTATTACATATTAATAGCAATGTCTCATGCATTTACTATTGTGATTAAGTTTTTATTACTTGTGCATTCAAATCATAGCGCATGTTTTATATGCTGTATGGTAGAGTAGCATACACTGTATCTGTCTAGTTTCACTGCTATATTGCTGAATGTTAAAGAAACTTCAAAATAGGTTTTTAGTATTCATCCAGTATGTTATAAATGATTATTTATTGTATTGACACATGTTATGGTTGACTGGTATATGTTCCTTTATTATGTTGTTGGAGTGGGTTGACTGATTTTAGTTAGTAGGTGAGGTTTATGTAGATGTACATGTAGGTCAGTAATGTTTCATGAATGGTTGAATGTTTAATGCATAGTTAAAGGATTTGTTTTGTTTGTTTTAGCAACAGGGACACACCTAACTTGTTCTTAACATAGTTTTAAGTAAATCAAAGTTCATTGTAGATGGTACATTTAAATAAAAGAAGCAGTTTTGTAACAATAGTCAAAACTGATGCTGTGGTCACTGTGTATAATAGCCACAATGAAAATATATTTGGGGTGTGATTATCCAGAGTTTAAATGGCAAAGGGGGTACTTGGGGTGGGGTGGGGTGTCCTAGAACTGTAAATTGCATACATTATAACCAAAGCAAAGGATTTTAAACCTCAGAATTGTTTTTAAGTATAGGTTTGAAGTAAATCAAAGTACATTGTTGATAATTTAAAAACAATATACAAATAAAAAACCCTTTATATAGTTACAGACAAAACTGATTTAATTATACTGGTCACTTAGTATTACAGCCACTTAAATTGAATACAGTTTAATCTAGTGATTCCCAAAGTGGGTGGTACCATCCCCTATAGGTGGTTGAAAGATCCAGAGTGGGGTGTTGAGGAAGTAGGGGAGTGTAGGGAGGCATCAGAACCAAGTAATATATTTTTTTACCTAATACTAAGAAAGAGGTGTGTCTTTGTATGTATGGGGACAGCACAAGGAATATGGCCTGAGAGCCAAGGGGGTGGCAACTCAAAAACAGTTGGGAACCACTAGTTTAACCCAAGTAAGAAGTTTTTAACCTCAATATCAGCATAGCAAGACTTGAGAGGTTTACAACTCTTGTTCCCATCAGTGATCCACAAGTGGTATTACAAAGACCTTGGTTTGTGCTGTCCTGTGTAGGAAGGTGCATATAAAAGATTCTTTGCTGCTTATCTGAAAGAGTAATGTGACAGCAGGATTCCATAACATCCATTGTAAAAAAAAAAATTGTAATTACAGATTACATTGGACTACCAATGTGAATACAAAAAATATCTAAATTTTTTTTATCTTTCTTTGTATAAATAGATGTATTAATTTGATAGAAATAGAAAAGTTAAGTTTATTTTATTTAACGATACCTATAGAGAACATTGATTTTTATCTTATAATCGGCTATTGGACGTCAATCATATAAACATCGTGACATATCTTTAGAGGAAACCTGCTGCCACCACATAGGCTACTCTTTCTGATAAGTAGCAAGGGGTCTTTTATATGCACTGTCCCACAACCTTTACCACAGCCACATACCACATACCACAGCCTTTAATTAACCAGTTCTGAACCATTGATTGGAACGGAAAAAAAGCCCAAACTGCAGTTGGGTCCACTGAGAAGGATCGATCTGATGACTGACTGCTTCACAGACATACATGCTACTGTTTGAGCTACATCCCGCTCCCTTGATTCAAATTGATATAATATTAATATTTTATTACTCTAATGTAGCTTAATATTTTTAATGTGAAATCGAAAATTCTGAAATTCTTTATGAAGTGAAACTAAATTTCCAAAAAAACTTTTCCACAGGACTTAAGTCAAATTCCTGAAATAATACCTTGAATGATCTTACAATCATACCTTGAAATTACTTTATTTTCTTACGTCTTCATTACCACCCGACAAGCTAGTTAACAACTCATCAAATGTTATTGTACAAATCTAATTTTATATGCACTCCTGCAACTTGGTGAAGAATGCTTGAATTGTTCCCAACTGTTGGAGAAACCACCAGGATGAGGAATCAATACACAGGTCCTCAGTTCTGCTCCGCTTGATAAATTGAATAGAAAACTGAAGCAGAGTTTTCCTTGCAAGACTTGTGGAATTAGGCATATTTATGGATAATTGTTATATCACAGTATGTGACTTCCTTTGTCTATTTAATTATATTAGACTCCGAGTGTGCGGGGTTAATGACCAGTCTATTATAGATTAATGATTTGGCTCCTTGTGTTCCCTCGTGGGTTCGTGTGTGTGAAGCTGTGTGAAGCAGAATCAGTGATTGCTTTACCGGTACCGTACTTTTTCTTATAATTTATGTTGTAAATGAGTTGTGAGGCCATATGTTGTTTGGGCTATTTTCCGTTCCAACCAGTGGTCTACAACTGGTTAATCAAAGGCCGCGGTATGTGCTGCCCTGTCCGAGGCATGGTGAATATAAAAGACCCCTTGCTTCTTATAGGAAAGAATAGCCTATGTGGCAGCAGCAGGTTTCTTCTAAATACATATGTCAGAATGACCATATGATTGACATCCAATAGCCGATGATAAGATAAAAATCAACATGCTCTAAAGGCATTGTTAAATAAAACAAACTTGTTTTTGAGTTGTGATGATTTCTATAAGGGCTACGTTAGATATATTAAGCTTATCTTGGTGGTACCAATGTGGGAGAAACACTTGAAGTGTTGAAAATCTTTGATTTATTTGGAATTGCTTACGTATGGCTTGTAATATACTCAACCAAAAAAGAAAGTATGCATGAAATCAGTAGTCATTAATTTTATAAACCAGATGACATTCTTGGCAGAAATTCTGGAATTAAATAACTTCACCACGTAGGAAGAGGTATGTGTATGCAGTAATATCGCAAGTTACACATGTGTTTGCTGCGAATAGACCATTACTGTGACAACCCCATGAAACACAAAAAGTTTTCAACATGCATACTTTCTTTTTTGGTTGATTATATATTCTGGTTTTCAGAATGCTGTGAAAAGAATCTGTCTTTGAGAAAATGTTTATAATAAAAAATTTGCTGTTTATTGAAAGGAGTAACTTATAATTAAGGTGTCAATTAGGGTTCCTGGTGGATGAAGCGGTTGGGGGGCTTTGTTTTCATCATTAACTTATTTTCATGATATTTTTTTAGGGGGTGGGGAGACGGGCTTTATAGTCTCAAAAACAAGTTTTCATAGCAAACATGCTATTGTAATGTTTCATAGAGAGGTTTGTTATTCTTCATTTAATGACCTCTCCCCCACCCCACCCTCCAACCACCCATGAGTTCTTCAAACAGTTGACTAGCTTCACTTATTAGCATGGCCTTGAGCGTGTTTTTGATGATTGCTTTTGAATATCATGTTTTATATGACAGAACGTAACTGACTTTTGTTTACAACAGTAGACTAATGTGTGTTTCTGATAATTGTATTTGAATTGTCATTTTGGAACCATGATGTTGAAATCACTCTGAACTCGTGATTCATATTTAAAATCTAAACTTTTAACACCATTCAAACTCCATACAGTTAAAAATAGTTATTGGTGTGAGTATCTGCCTAATATTTTTGAAGACCTTCACTCCTATTGTAAGTATTGATTAGAAAATAACATCTAAAATAAACTGTCATTAACATTAGTAATAAAAGTAATTTGATCTCGAGAAATAAAGACAATAGGCTTGCAGCTAATAATGTCAAATTCATGTACTATGGAGTTTCAACAGAACTCAGATATGTGTAGATAAACAAAAACTAAAGTCTTATTTTCTGTTATAAGGTTCATTTGACATTTCCGACTTGGCTTTAACATTTAACAGACTAGAACTACATTAACAGATTCTTAAAATAGTCTACAATAACTGTATAATCATCCTTTGAAAAAATCTGATGTTCTTGACAAAACTAAAAATCGTTTGCAGAAAATTGTTTGAAGTTGAATAAGTAAATTATATTAGTGGGAAAATGTAACTGTGCATTGCAAAACTAATCATAAAAATTTAATTTCATGACGTAAAGCAAGAAGTCATTGAGGAATTGTTTATTAGGGATTACATAACAAATTCATTTCAATTTAAAGGTCACTTTACCAACTATTTCATTGGTAAGAGGGAATGAAAAACATGGGGAGTAACAAGTCAGTTCACAAAGTCTGTAATACACATGGTTATTGTTTGCATCAGTATAAGCTTGCACCATCATCCCATTTGTGCAAAGACAACAATATCACACCTCTTCAGTCTAACAAACCTTTCATCTGATTCTTTGTTATGTATATTTAATCAAAATTGGAGCGAGATGTACATGTAGCTGAAGCAGTAACATGTCCACCTGTCATCTGATTAATCCTTCTCAGTAGACCCATTTGCAGTTTGGGCTATTTTCCGTTCCAACCAGTGGTCCACAACTGGTTCATCAAAAGCCGTGGTATGTGCATATAAAAGACCCCTTGCTGTTTATCAAAAAGAGTAGCGTGTGAGGCAGCAGTGGGTTTCCTCTAAAGAAATATGTTTGACATCCAATAGCCGATGATAAGATAAAAATCAATGTGCTCTAGAGTGTTAAATAAAAACAAACTTTAATCAAACTCTGCTTGGTTACACTCATGTTTTCAAATCAAACAAATGTTTTTAAAAAGTGCTCAGGAAAAGTGCACACTGCTTTCAACAGTTGTATTTTTTGCACAGTCAATTTTCAGAATTTTAAAGACTTCATTTTGTTTACTAACATAGTTTTCTTTAAATTATGGAACTAATGTAAGCAAGAAATGAATATGAAACATCATCCATAATGTTATAGGATAGCATTTTTCTAAACGTTTGCATAATTAGAAAGTTTAAAGAATAGAACGATTAAAATTGTCTGGGAATATAAATATAATATCAAACTCATTACCATTTATTATCTAATATATGTCCCACGTGAAATAATTTTCCTTTGTCGCTCACTAAATCTCATAACAAAGAAACATTATTTCATCATGGACATAATTTTGATAATAAATGGTAACTCGTTTTATATCCTCTATATACCAGGATTGTACATTAACCTTTTTTAGATACCGGCCACTCAGGCCAGTAACCTGGCAAAATGAACCAGCACCCCAAATTTCCAACTGGCCCCCCAAACAATCTAAGCTAAGAATGGGTGAACCAAAGGCTGGAAACTGGTAGTCTTGTGCATTAAGCCTATTGTGTTTGTGTGAACTTGCGGAGAAAAATGGTGTCTGTAGCAGACGAAATTTGAGATGCGATCGTGTTCTCTGTTTGGAGTTCAGTTTTGTGGTTCATTTCGGAGAAATCTGACGTGGCCAGCTGGGCGGATGATTATTAATACTCAATTCGCCTGACTCAATTTGAGCTCGAGACGGGTGGGCGGGCGACCACTAATCTACACACCCGTATACACAATAATTATATTTACTCACAAGACTAACTGGTTTTAAAACTGTAAAGCATTTCACATTTAAATATCCTGATGCATTAATTTCTTGATTTACAGTATTTTCCTTTTGCCAGCGGTGACAAAGCAAATGATACAATGAGAGCATCATTGATTTTACTCTCTAGAAATATGAGGTTACAAATAACAGAAATATGCTATTATCAGGAATGCAATTAAGTGGACTCAACTGTATTTAAGATTGCCATTACTTTTTAAGCTATATCTTGTCAAAGAATTATTTTTTTCAGGCATAATAAAGAACTCTGACAAGTGTGTTTATACCTTGGATGGAATGTAGCTTAGTCAGTAGAGTGTTCGTCACAGTTACTGTGGTCATAGGATTGAACCCCCTTGGTGAATATTCTCAGATGGAGATTTTTACTATCTCAACCAGTGGTCCACAAATTATGTATCAAAGGACATTGTATGTGCTGTTCTGTTTATAGGGAAGTGCATATATTAGATTCATTACTGATTATTGAAGTGAAGGTTTTCTCTGATGACTACATGTCTAAATTACCAAATGTTTGACATCCAGTAGCTGATGATTAATTAATCAATGTGCTGTAGTAATACTTTAGTCATTTGATTGATTCCCTTCAGCAGACCTATTGGTGTATTTCTCGTTTCAACCAGTAATCCACAACTGGTTGAACAAAGACTATGGTATGTATTGTCCTGTCTGTGGGACAGCACATATAAAAGGTAACTTGCTACCACTTGGAAATGGCAGCCTAAGTAGTGATAGCAGACATCCTCTTTTTTCTCTCTTTTTTTAACGATACCACTAGAGCACATTGGCTATTGTATGTCAAACATTATAATTATGAAACGTAGTCTGTGACAGTCTGCATCTGACAGGTTTTGAACCAGTCTTTAATCTAATGAACTCAGAATCCAATGTCCTTCAGTTGGACAACTAAGACTCTGAAATACCATGCATCACAAACACTAAACATTTGACAAATATGAGTCACAAACACTAAACATTTGGCACATATGAGTCACAAATACTATATGTTTGACACATAATAGCCACTGAATGAACAGTGTGCTGATGTGTCATTTTTTTCAAAAATTCATTGGTACATTTTCTTATGTGTTTGTGATCTAGGGAATTTCAAATTCAGTGTAATGGCAGGACTGGCACCAACTTGGTTCTTTCAAAGAGAATTCACTGTAAGGGTGACCTATGTTAATTGTGTGTTTCCTATTTCAGTGACAATCCATGAATGTGGCAGGCAGGATGGGAAAGAAAAAAATAGTTTTAAAAACTCTGAAATTCCACGCGGTAATCAGCAGTTCCATGGAGATTGCTGTGGAGTTTCTAATTCTCTGCATCACTTTTTTTGTCGCAGACTAATTTTATTTTTTAGAGGCATATTTTGTTATTATTAAAAATAAAGTAGACTTTATGTTAAAATTGCCATGGAAAATGTTGTGGACACTATTTCTCTACATTTTCTTAATTGCAGGGGTTGAATTTTTTTTCTTTAATTCATTTGTCATGGATTGCCCTAATAGCTATTAATAGATTGAAAAATACAAAAAATCTTTAAAATTGTATTATCGAAGAAAGATATTTATTTATATTTTAAAAATGAGATGGAGCTAACCTTGCTGCATTATAGTTTAATGGTATATTTGTTTTTTCACTATATGTAGCCAATGCTCAAACAGTAGTGCAGTTTTCTTTTAGCAAAGCATGATAGGAAAAAGAAAAAATACAGTGTACATAGTTGTAACCTGTCATGGGGTAGGGTTAGGTTAGTGCTATGTCTATCCTGGGCATATTGTTTCCGGTTGAAAAACAATGTGACCTATTCATGTCTGTCAAAATTGTATGACTTATTGTTTTGTTTGCACGCCACTCAAGGCAATCTAGTTTTTCTATGGTCAAGATAAAATTAGGACATTGCTAATTTTGTAAATGGCATGTGCAGAATGAACTCTGTTTCTGTTACAGGCCATAGGATTTCAGATTTCAATGGAAACACTTTTTCGTTTCCGTGCTTTTGGATCATGGGAAACCAGTGGAATTTTTTTTTGGATAATCTAAAATAACGCAGCAGTGATAAAAAAATCATGGGGAAACGAAATTTTGTTTCCGTGATTTTGACGACATGGTACCGACACACTATTGGTAACAATTGTTACAGTGAAACCCTGTGACCTGTGTTATCACAAATGTTTTTAGCTTAACCCATTTACAGCTTATGCAAATTTTCATGTGTGATAGGCCTACTGTTTGGGAAATCTGCAGTATTATTTGGAAAAATGCTATCTATATAAGCACTTCTGTTAAAAGAAGGGGAAATCTAGTTGACTTGAAGTGTGTATTTATGTTAAATATTTTTGTGTATATGTATATCTTATGTCATTCTTTTTTTTGCATGGTCATCATAGCCGCCTCAGGTAATGTAATTCAGTTCACTCTTGGCTTTAATAATCTACGTGTAATGTTTTTAACCTTGTTTATACGCATGTCATCTTTGTTCAACTGGCATTTTGGGAGTTTATTGGTGTTAGTCAAATCACACTCATACCAGGGCACGGAAATCTGGTCATCATTTCTTGCCCAGGTAACTGACCTGTTACGCGAAGGTTTTGCAGACTAATTTGCATAACAAACTTAGGCATCAATTTAAAAGTATTGGTATTTCTAAAACTGTGTCTCTACACAAGGCAGAACTGATAGATGCAATAAGTAAAATGGTGCCTGCACCCATGAATCACTGTCCAAATTTTAAAAACCAGATTTCCTCAAAACAAGTTACATAATATGAAAAGAATTCTAGTTTGAATGGAATTTTGTGCCCTGTATAATGAATTTTTAATTTTTTAAATATTTGAACACATTTAGTGTTTGTAAGCACATTGTTATTAATACTGTTGATTCCTTTTGGTTAGCTCAAACTTGTTTCAAAATATTTTAGTTATGTTCTTGGCAAGAAAAGCCTATTTTCAATAAATTTGCGCTGAGAATAAATAAATGTGAGAGTCGATAAATACTATTTATTAAATATACGCAGAATATTAATTTGAATAATAATTTTATTGTGGATTTCTCTCGCTGGTTCAGAAACTTAATTGTATTATTATTATTTTTTTACAAAGGTTGTGGTTTGATGGTGATTTGTTTCTTCTAAATTTGGGTTTATAATGTGGTTTTATTAGGAAACTACTACCATTTGGAAAGAATAGCCTATGTGGTGGTAACAGACTTCCTTTAAAAGACCATGAATTGCAACTATTCGAAGATTAAAGAATTTTAAAAAAATTCATGTAATTTTTATTCAAATATTGCTGATGTTAAACAATCGTGAAAGAAAACATTTTGTCAACAAAAGCTTGTTTATGATGTTTTGGAGATAACCCTCACCTAAATTGTTTATATTGAGCACTGATTGGTAAAGCACTCTGTTTGATGAAGCACTTTGATTGGTCAATTAATATAGGTACATAATGTAGTGAGTAGAAGCTGTAAACTGATAATTGTTAAAATAAAGGTCTACAATGGAATAACTACTTTTATTTCCTGTAAGGATTTTTATTTAAGAAGAGTATTTTTTGTTAATGTTTTTTTTTTTAGAGTAAATACTTTAACATGTGGATTTTATAATCTCCATTTTCATAGACACTTCAAGAAAAATACCACAGAAATTTTAAAAGATTATAATGATTGCACATAAGTATTTTAGCAGAGTCTAACTTTGAAAAGCATGGCAGGTTTTCAATTAGTAACTTGTTTACTTTCACTTTGCAAAAGGAAGTTATTTCCCTAAACGGTAATCAAATGCAGATAAATATCACATGATGATTTATTATTTGCTTAGCTCTATAGATTACGTATAGTCAGTAGCTTTTTTATAGTCTAGAATATTGATTAGGCAATGTATGAAGCTCGACACGGCATGAACAATATATCATTTTAACAGTTTGCTTCTGTCATTTCATATTTTCCAGTCATAAACAGGGTTGTCATTTTGAACCGATTGCCAATGAAAATCATCAGTTAAAACCAATTTCAGATTGTTTTTTTTTTGCTTCAATCATAAAAAATTAAAATAGAAAATGATTAATTACTATATACATGTATATAAACTGATCTGTTTCTTTCACAATTCAATCTGCTATTCCAAAACAAAATGAAAACCCTGCATAATACGCCATAACTCTCACATCTCTTGACAGAGACAAATCTTTGTAAAGCAGATATTAGCAATGTAATTTTTAAAATGTATTTTGTGTCCTGCAGTTATCTTTGTTATTGTGTAATAACATAACTCTGCTAGTATTTGGAGTTGGGATGATTACCATCTGTAATCAGTGTGATAATTGGGTAGTTAAAAGGATCCTGTTATGATTACTGTCAGTGTAATAATTGGATAGTTAAAGGGATCC
Source organism: Symmetromphalus regularis (assembly GCA_032355785.1). Classification (NCBI taxonomy): domain Eukaryota; kingdom Metazoa; phylum Mollusca; class Gastropoda; order Neomphalida; family Neomphalidae; genus Symmetromphalus; species Symmetromphalus regularis. Next base: position 257 of record JAULBS010009709.1, on the reverse strand, counting down.
TGTTATGATTACTGTCAGTGTGATAATTGGGTAGTTAAAGGGATTCTGTTATGATTACTGTCAGTGTGATTATTGGGTAGTTAAAGGGATCCTGTTATGATTACTGTCAGTGTGATTATTAGATAGTTAAAGGGATTCTGTTATTACTGTCAGTATGATAATTGGATAGTTAAAGGGATTCTGTTATGATTACTGTCAGTATGATAATTGGGTAGTTAAAGGGATCCTGTTATGATTACTGTCAGTATGATAATTGG
>JAULBS010009698.1:0-11192 GCA_032355785.1 Symmetromphalus regularis | reverse complement strand
AATTATTAAAAATACTTTAAGTTTTAATACTGTAATAGACGTCACATTTATAAACTTATTTCTTAAAGGGGCAATATTATAGTTGTTTAATACTTAAATAAGGGTATAAGTAAAGTTGTCTTCCCATAAAAAGACCATAGGTAGATTGTCAGTGACCAGGACAACGTCAACGAGACGTCAATAATGTTAAGTGCTTGCAGCTAAATATAATGACTTTGGGTGGTGCTTTGCAAAGTTTATAATAAACATAAACAAAATTTAACATATCAACTTTCTTTGGATTATATCTGAAATATGTGCCCACATTCAGCAAATTTGTCTAAATGTTTTGATGTTACAATATGTGACCACATCTCTACTAAGTACTAATTAATAAAAAAAAAAACACATTAAAAATGATGTTATAACTTATAGTTCTGGAGATAGATTTTTCACTGATTGAACCTTGATAACAATTTGACACCCATCAAACTTTGCCACCAGATGATGTCATTTGCTAAATATTTTATGAATATTTTTCATCTTTGTTCGAAACAAATAAATTAGTGCATTAAAAAAATAAATCATAAGTACTTGTTCAGTCACTTTGATGACTTGCCCCATTATTTGTAAAGAAATGCTATCCTTCACTGGCTTCAGTCTGTTGCCAGTGATTGAACAGTGCTTTAATGATCTTCACTACCCCCAGCACAAAAATAAGCATCAGCTATTCAGGCCCGTACGCAGGATTTTCTTTACGGTGTGTGTGTTTGTGCGTTTATTTTCGTTTTTAACGTTATTCTAGTAAATTAGCGTCAATCCAAATTTTACATTTATGGACCTTGACAGATTTAGGGGGGTGCATGATGCTGATCACCCTCCCCCTGCGTACGGACCTGCTATTGGGAGTGTTGTCAATGAATGCAATCAACAACTGTCAAAATTTCTGTGTCAAGAGTTTATAAATGCTGGGACATGCCAAGAAAAAACAGAGCTAATGGTTTGATGACTTGTGGACTAAAATGATATATTCAGAAAATACTTTGGGACGCCCAAAATAATCATTTAATCTGGTGATGTACAATGTACATTGTATAAGTATACATGCTTCACTCACTACACTTTAAAGAATTGTAGTTCTTGAATTGACTAAGTTAATAGGAAGCAGTATAAACACATTTGTCTTGGTATTTTCCCAGCATTGGTTGAACAAAACGAGAGCATTTTATGGCTGGGACATGATCCCTGGTCTGGTTTTTGAATTATTTTCATTGTTGACATAATGTTACCAGATAACAACTTATTTGTTAATAGGTAACACAATATGAAATGGTGATTTTAGCATATGCCATAAAATGACTTATATCCATGAAAATTCAGTTTGTGGAGGTCTATATTATTCTTGCTTAATCCTCTTTGTGCTAAGAAGTGCATAAGGCTGTAACCAGATATCACCAGTGCTGTCTGTCTTTTGTCAGCTTTTCCTGCATCCCCCAGCTCAGACTGCCCTCTCGGATTTCCTTTTCGACTGTCCTCCATGTTTCTTTGTGTCTTCCCCCTTTCCTTTTTCCAGCAGATGTCCATCGGAGTGCCACTTTTTGTAGGGCTGTTGGATTCATTCTGATGACGTGGCTAATCCACCACCATCTTTGGCACTTGATCCCTGATACCAGTAACTGTATGGAGGTTTGTTTAAAGAGTTCTTCGTTGGTTATGATGTTGGGCCAGAAGATATTTAGAATCCTGCGAAGGCAATGATTTTTAAAAAAACCTCCAACTTCTGACCAATGGATTCTGCACCATACAATAGAGTGCTTAAGATAATGTGTTTGAACAGGTATACATGTACCTTTGTCTTCAAACTAATCTTACTTGTTTTCCAGATGTTTCGGAGCAATGCAAATGTCTGGTTTGCCTTGGTGATTCGGTCTGTATTATATTTATAACCAAAGTTTATGTATTTTTGGTTTTCAAGCTTCTTTGTAGTAGCAGTTGAATTGAGATAATGATGCTCAGTTGAAAAATGAGTGCACGCAAGACTCAAATGATCAGTCCCGGTTACACCATCGAGCCCTTGGATACACCTCGGTTACAAGTAACAGGGGAGCACTTGAAAGTTCTGACAATACCACATGATGCTTTTAAACACAGTCACAGGTAAGCATTACTTTTACAAATTATTAAAATTTTAATTAACTTTATTTTTGATTTTAATACTTATTAATTATTCTAATACATACTAAACGTGTTCCGATCAGTTAAAATTGATTGATTGGTTACATCAGGTTTTTGGGCAGAACGTAGCACTGTTCATCAATTTGTAAACATACAATTTAAATAAATATATGTTCAAACACCTGGAGTAGAATAAGCTCATGTAATCAGGGGCTGATCAAGGGAGGCACTAGGGCCCGGGCATCCTAAATTTTGCAATTTAAATAACATAAATTTTTGAAATTATTAAAAAAAATTTTTTTTTAATGTTAATGAATCCAAGGAACAACTATAATATTATTGTCCCCCACCCACCCCACCACCAATGGATTTTCTGGATCTGCCACCTGTATTGTACAACAATGGATTATTAAGAATGAAAATGAGCACACCTCTGTATCTTCTACTGAGCAGAGAGCTATCAAAAGCTTGATTAAACCTTCATTGCCTAATTAAAACTGTTATTTCTATTTCAGAGACCCTGATCATGAAAATATTGATGAAGTTCTTGCGAGACTTGATACTTACAAACTCAACACAAACCTGCCTCACACCTGCATTGCTTGTGAATGTCGTAGACAGACAGACGTCGATATTGTGTTTAGAAAGCCGAGGAACTTCAACAATGACTCGGATGAAGATGAATCATCTGATGATGATGACATAGGTATAGCCAAACCTGTCTTAAGCAATAACCTTTAAATTAAAACAAAACTGGAATTACCATTAACGCCCCAGGGGGCGTTACAGTTTGCAGGATTGAAGTTTATTGAGTTCATGGTAGTTTGAAATCGTGTTTTTATTGTTAAATATTTTGTGCAATACATATTACTAATGTGTGCATTCATTACATACTTTGAATACTATGGCACGATCATGTATTTATGCTAGGGTAAGTCATTTTTATTTTGCAAAATGGCCGGGATTTGTGTGTGTGTGTTAATTAAGGAGGGGCATAAAATAGGGAATATACAATACTTTGGTAATGGAAATAGAACTTAAAAATATTTCTCTGTGACTTTAAAATACAATCAAATCTGTCTAAAACACCCACCCAATATGTAATAAAAACTGACATCTTAAGACAGGTGGCTACTTAATACAGGTAACTGCATTGACTGTGTACACTATCCTTAATCATCTTAGTGAATTTGCATACAGACTAATTAATTATTTAAATAACAGGGGTTGAAATTGGCTAGTATTCCTGCTGGGCCATCAGACTGCTACGTGCAAGCTTTAAAATGTGCTAGACTGAATCAAAAGTTGCCAACCTAAAAATAACAAAACCCACTAAAACTGCGGCAGTAAAGTTTGTTTTCGGTGATTTACAATATAGTGGAATCAGTTATACAATTATTTCAGTATTAACATAATAAATTTTACTTAAAATACATGCATAACTGCTGGTGCGTGACATTAATATCTGACGGCCTGAGATCCTGTTTGTTACCAAAAACTGGATGGGATGGCAGTATTTTGACTCATGTAGATATTTCTTAAAACAGCTTTTTTAAAATTAATTAATAAAATGGCAGGAATAAGAAAATACCCAGCAGGACCAATGAAAGGGATTGGTTCTGTGACCCAGAGAATATTAGGCAGATGTTTCACCTCCGAGCTATGTTCTGCTACACCAAATGTATAGCATTAGTTCGTTCTTCATTCAATTTCCTGTTTCATTTACAATATGTTTGCAGGTATCTATCCAGGATTTTTCACCACGGTCCTATGGCTGAAAGGATTAGGAACATTTTAACACCACTGAATTTATGTAACTGTAATATTATATTTATTAACTAATTTTGGAATTTATAGTCCAGAAATTGAGAATTTTCAGTGCCATTTACCTTTGGGAAGGGGCCGATGTTAGGTACCATCTAAAACCTGGATAAATAGCCACTAATATTAAACAATGTGCTATCAGATGAGGTGTCATTAAAATCTACTTTGCCATTTTCATGTTTGATGTGTTTTCTTTTTTTTAGCAATATCGATAGACCACATGGTCAGTGTTGTGTCCAAGTATCAGAACCGACCAGCGAGTGCTTCGAACATGAAAACTGTATTTAGACTCATCACTTCCTACAAATGTAGAGAGGATATTACTGTAGAGCAAGTCAATAAGGTACATACATGTAATGATGAATGTAGTTCAGACTGATGTCATAAATATTTACGATAACAATATGCATGGCTCAGTGGGTAGGTGTATACCACTTACACCAACCAGTTGTCCACAACTAGTTTATCAAAGACCGTGATATGTGCTGTCCGGTCTGTGGGAAAGAGCATATAAAAGATCCCTTGCTGCTAATTGGAAAGAGTAGCCTATGTGGTGGTCGCATGTTTCCTCTTAAAAAGACCATGTATCACATAATACCATGTGTCTGACACCTAATAGCCGCTGAATAAACAATGTGCTGGGGTGTTGTTAAACAAATAATCTTTTGTTTTCATGAATATTTACAACTCTTAAATTCAGTTATGGAGTACATATTTCAGACAATATGTAATTAAAGTACAGGAAATACACAGTGTTTCCTATGAGAAAATTTAAAATGCAGGAAGCACATGATCACTCATATTAGAAAACATAATATACAGGAAGTACATGAGCAGTCCCTATGAGAAATCTGTACGGGGGGGTTGCTGTTCAGCAATAAAAATGCATGTTGGGGAAATGAATCATTGTGACTGTTTGTTAAGCAGTATAGACCTAACGTTCTCAAAACAATGTCTTATTTTATTAATAAAATAAAAACAATGCAGCCAGTCATCGCTAATTAATTCCATTACAGACACTTTTTATTTTGTATTATCAAATATATATATAAAATATACAGAATTTATAAACACCTTTAAAATATCTAGGAGTTTTCAAATAAAAACTTAAGTATTGTATTATACTTCAGGTCAAAGTGAAATGTTGGTAAAATTATTATGACAAAAATATTATTTTGGGGATCTTGAGGTGGTAGTGATTTCATGACATTACAAAAAGTTATTCAATATTTATGTGATTTCCATAATAACTTTAATGTGAGGTCATAACTTTCAGAATAAATGTTTTCAAAGGCTATGTGAAACAATGATTTTAACTAGGCAGGGTCGTTGGAACGGAATTAATATTGGTGTGGGTGGGGGTTGTTCTCGTATCTGTACATCAGAATTTGCTGGTGAGTAATTCAACGATGAATAAGGAACATATTTATTGGAATTATTGGTGACCTGAAGCACCCAAGACCTCCCAGTTCCATGGCCCCTGAACTAGGGTCAGAGATTTTAAGCAGACTTAAATTATTTCCAATAAATAATGTTTCAGATTCAGTCACTTCTACACAACTGTAAGCCTGAATTGCGAGAGGCAGGCCTCCTGTTTATAGGACAACTGTTCACAAACAGGGAAAATGCATTACTGATGGCAGAGATGGAAATATTCAATGACCTACTCACTGTCTTGTCCTCACCACACAGTGTTAAAATCCAGCTTGCTGCTCTGAAAGCTGCTGAACAAGTAAGGTTTGATTAAAATAACATAGAATTTATCTTAAATCTTATTGTGTAACTGCAATGTGTGTGAAAAATGCAGCATGAACAAGTTGAATAGGAAATTTACTGTGAAGTACAAGTAAATTCAAAAAGGAAATTTACTTTAAAGAACATGTGAAGTCAAACAGGAAATTTACTCTAAAGAACATGTGAAGTCAAACAGGAAATTTACTCTAATGTACAAGTAAAGTCAGACAGGAAATATACTATAAAGTGCAAGTAAAGTCAGACAGGAAATTTTCTCTATAGTACACGTAAAGTCACAGGAAATTTTCTCTAAGTGCATGTAAAGTCAAACAGGAAATATGCTTTGAAGTACATGTAAAGTCAAACAGGAAATATTCTTTGAAGTACATGTAAAGTCAAACAGGAAATTTACTCATAAGTACATGTAAAGTCAAACAGGAAATATTCTCTAAAGTATGTAAAGTCAAACAAGAAATGTATTCTAAAGTACACTTGAAGTCAAACAAGAAATATACTCTTAGTATAAATAAAGTAAAAAAGGAAACATACAGTAAAATTATTTATTTACCATTTGCAATTAAAAAGAATGTTTATACAAATGTTGGTTGCAATTACTGTGTTTTTGCTAAACAATATTTTGAGTGTATGCGGACCTCACGGAGGTGGATGTCAAAACCTTTAACATGCTGATGTATTTTTGATGCCATGAAATAGATTGTGCAGTACTTCTAAGAATAAAAATTGAACATAGTATGAATGCTGCAGTTTTGATTGTTTGCATCATTATACTAAGATTTTCGGAGTTTTCCAGCTTCATTCTTATTACCTTCTGGCAGAAACCTTGTACTTGTAACTTGGCTTATGTGTTTTGGATTTTACAGAAACTCAGTATTAACAATAACAACCTGTCTTATGAATTTGAGATTTTCCAGAAACTCTGCATTGACAATAACTTCCCTTATGTATTTTTAATTTTCCAGAAACTCTATATAGACAATAACTTCCCTTATGTATTTTGAATTTTCCAGAAACTCCATACTGACAATAACTTCCTTCATATGTTTTAGATTTTGAAAACTGTTGACTGTATTTTTTTTTAATTTCAGCTGTTTTCTCATGTTGCGGTAGCAGAGTTACTGTGTAATGAGGTGGAGGAAGTCTTGCTACCGGTTCTGTTACGCATCTTGTACAGTGATCACCCAATGGACATGAAGTATATCGGCTGCTGTATATTGAGAACTCTTTCCACGCACACTCCCACTGCAAGTCTTGTGGGACAGGAACTGTTGTTTATAGTGAAAGAACTGAAAAATTCAAATGCTAAAATGAAGGTTTGATGTGCTTTCTTATATTCAAAAATATGAAATTTTTGTTTGTTTTGTTTAATGACACCACTAGAGCACATTGACTTATTAATCTGCTATTAGATGTCAAACATTTGGTTATTTTAATACATAGTCAAGTGTGAGCCTGCCTCCAACAGGTCTGAACAGCTTGATAATCCAATGCTCTCCTGCTGGGCCACCAAGGCTCATTCATAAAAAATAGGTTAAATCACTGGGTGTTTTATTTCTAATTTCTGTCCCAACGAGTGGTCCACAACTGGTTCATCAATGGCCGTGGTATGTGCTGTCCCGTCTGTGCACATAAAAGACCCCATGCTGCTTATCAGAGAGAGTGGCTTATGTGGCAGCAGCAGGTTTCCTCTAAAAAATATGTCAGAATGACCATATGATTGACATCCAATAGTCGATGATAAGATAAAAATAAATGTGCTCTAGAGGCGTCGTTAAATAAAACACATTTTGCTTTTATTTCTAATTAACTGGTATATCAAAGACAACGATATGAGCTGTTATGTAAAATACACTTTGTGTTAACTAAAAAGGGTAGTTTATACCAAAGAAGCAGTATTCACACAGCACATAAGTAAACATTGGCTATCGGGGGGAGAAAAATTAGTATGAAAAAAATTTATAATGGGAAAACAAAATTGGGGCGAAAGACGTGGGGGTTTGGGGTCTGTATCCCAGGCCCCATCTATATCCACTTATGCTTTAATTTTCAGAACAATGTGAACAAACACTGTCAAATTGTATATTATAACAGTGTATCACTGTATCTACTGTAGAATGTTTTTTTTTACTTTGACAGGAAGTGTTCGTTGAAATTGTCATCAACTTGTATCGTCAAACGGATATTATATATCCAGACATGATTGACAAAAATATTCTGCGGACCACAACTAGCATGATACAAGATGGTCCTTGGTGAGTATGCAAATATACTAATATATATTAATCTAAACAACAAATTATAAATAGTATGTTAGTGTCCCCCACCAATCCAGGGAGACCTACACATACCAAATATACGTTGTAAGTTATAGATTCGCTATTTCCAAGGGAGAAAATGTGAGGGCTAAGATTTATTTACAGTGAAGTGTGATTCATTGGCACACAGATCTGACATGAATCCGATTCAAGTCCACTGCAGTAGGACAAAATTTCAGGATCAAAAATGGATGCGTTTATACAGTTTCCGGATCCTGTATTCACTAACATGTGGGTCTTTCTCTATTAATTTTTCACTTTCCTCTGTAGAATTTAAAGGCATTTACTGCGAGGTGAATACCATACATCTACGGAAACACCAGACGAATCGCCATTTGGAGCAATTAGGAAAAAAACGGACTGCAGTAAAACTCAGGCTTCTGGATAAGATTCATATGCTAATGAACACCATAATGTTATAACCATTTGATCAGATTTGTGTCAGATCTTCGTGCCAATGAATCGCTCTTAAGTCTAGTACTGCCATGAAATACATTAGTGAACAAACACATGTTTTCATCCCTTCTTCTATATTTGCTATTTTTTCTTATGCTTATGTATTAATATTTGTATTTTTATATTTGAATAGAAAACACAATTGACAATAACTGACTGTTTGCCAGAGAATTTTGACGAAAAAGCTTTTTCATTCCCAAATTTATCTCTTCATAACCTAAACGACCATTCTTGACTTATTAAAAAAAGAAACATTCATGACTTATTACATTGCCAGGCTCTTTTAGATTTGCTGATTATGCTTTGAACATTGTTTTGTAGTGGTGTACAACAGCAGGCTCTTTTAGATTTGCTGATTATGCTATGAACATTGTTTTGTAGTGGTGTACAACAGCAGGCTCTTTGTTTGGTTAAATGTCTGGCCGAAGATGAATCAGAAATTGCCTGTGTCATCAAAAGGAGAAAACTTGTGCTGTCTATTTTACAGTGTCTTACGGAATCACAATGCAGGTAACCGGATAATAGTGTTCACAAGATGATATTATATGAATATAATCATAATGGTACTTAAATCAAATATAAATTCTCATGGGAACTTGGTAAGAATGGACATTTTTGTAGATGTTATTCTGTCAAGTTAGTAGATATACTCAACCAAAAAAAGAAAGTATGCATATAATCAATAGTCATTTATTTCATAAACCAAATGACATTCATGGCAGAAATTCTGAATTAGATAACTACACCATTTAGGATATGTGTGTGTTTGTGCAGTAATATCACAAGTTGCACATGTTTGCTGTCAATGAACCATTACTGTGACCACCCTATGAAACACATATATTTTAACATGCATACTTTTCTTTTTGGTTGAGTGTAGATATAGGTGTTAATTTACCATGTGTTAATTGCCTACAGACAAAAGTGAACACATAATATGCATTGCTATCATCACATGTGGCCAGTAGCTAACACCTTTAATCAAACTTTCATTATATACTCATGTCGTGAGTTGGGTATTGCATTAGTTTTGAAGGATTTTAATAAAATATGATGAATGACTATTCTGTATTGGTATTTTAAAATTTTTGTTTTGTTTGAAAACCTCTCATATGTGCACTTTAGTTAGAAATAAATGAGTCATATTATTAATGTGAATAACATGGACTCACATTTTTCGCATTAATATCATGAATGCATTAATTTCAAGATCCACAGTATTTAAAAAATATCTTTGGACCCATCCTTCCAAATTTCTCCATTTGCCGGTTCCTTTAATTTATAATTTTATTGCTGCAGGAAGGTTCGTTCTATGGCAGGAAGTGTAATTGAGATTCTGACTGGTGTGAAAAAGATTTCTCTGGCCAAACTTATGATGGATCACTTCAGTGCCCTGGTATTTCCAGGGGAAGACGACTCTAGTGAAAATAACAGTGCTAGGGGAGTTGTCTACCCTGTGAGAATGAAACACAAGACTGATACCAGGATGTGGAATGCATTTAATAGTATTGTGTCTACAGTTGCAGAACTTATTTATTCAGAAGGTATGAGAAAATGTAAAAATTGTTCTTTATTGTGTCTAAGACATAATCTTTCATTTACTAATCAACTACATAAATGTAGCACTTAAATACTTGCGTTGAAGGTAGGTGTGCAACAATATATACCGGTATACAAGTATATTGCAATACTTGCCGAGCACAATACATACCGCGATATATCTACCTAATGAGTATCCATCTAATTCTTATAAATAATCACACTGTATTGTGGTATGTATTGCAATATGGGTTTGAGGTATCGCAATATATCGCAATACGGTTTTGGCTGTATTGTGGCAACCCTAGTTGAAGGCATATGTATACGGGTGGGGGGCAGGTTGATTTTTGCCCGAATTTAGGTTTTTTAAAAGAAAATGTAATTTTTGCCAAATAAGAAACTTGCTCCAGCTGGTTATTTTGTCATGTAGTCAAGTGTGAGCCATCAACCAATGGGTTTTGAACAACTATCATCAGCTTGAGAGTCCAATACTGCTTATTTTCATTCTAAAAGTATAGTGTGGGCTAATCGAGCCTCATTGGTACAGTGGTAGAACTTCGGACTCTCAAGCTGATGACTGTGGTTCAAAACCTGTTGAAGGCTGGCTCACACTTGACTACGTGTCAAAATTATCAAATATTTGACATCTTATAGCTGATGATTAATAAATCAATGTACTCTAGTGGTGTCATTAAACAAAAAAAAGAAGAAAACAGGAGTGTATTAACCACAAAACATTCTTTATACTTTAGATATTTTGTTTTCAGCTGATATTAAGGAAGACGAGTGTGGTCTTTTGTCAGTCGAGGATGACCAGTCAGTGTCAGAGTGGAACACACACAAGCTTGACACGCTTTCCAGTCTCGTTTCCATAGCAACAAACTTCTGTCTGTGGCCTCTTGAAAAACAGAAATCTGATTTTACACAACCTGACCTGTCTGAAGTTTTTGATGATCAGCATTTACGGTTTGTGTTAAAGTGCTCTTATTTATCTTCTTGTTGCAGTGCACTTATTTATCTTCGTGTTGCAGTGCTCTTATTTATCTTCGTGTTGCAGTGCTCTTATTTATCTTCTTGTTGCAGTGCTCTTATTTATCTTCTTGTTGCAGTGCTCTTATTTATCTTCTTGTTGCAGTGCTCTTATTTATCTTC
>JAULBS010009687.1:0-11192 GCA_032355785.1 Symmetromphalus regularis | reverse complement strand
CATCATGTAATACCTTTAGTACAGTAGACTTGATGGAGACCATTATAGTGCACCTCAGATGTATGTTGGCTGGGCAGTTTATATTTAACATCATGTAATACCTTTAGTACAGTAGACTTGATGGAGACCATTATAGTGCACCTCAGATGTATGTTGGCTGGGCAGCTTATATTTAACATCATGTAATACCTTTAGTACACTTAACTTGATGGAAACCATTTATGGTGCACATCAGTTTGTTGGCTGGAAAACCCACATTTAACACATTAAGCTATGTATGATACTTACTGTGAACCATTTATTGTTGACTTCAGCTGTATGTGGGTCAGTCTATTTAATATAACTACATCTTATATGATAGACTTGATGTGACTAGATGTATGATGGCCAAGCATCCTGCATTTAATATAACTACATCTTGTACCATGGACTTAATGTGACCATAAGATGCGTATGGATTAAGCAAATGGTTATTATTGTTTTGGTAAATTACTGAAATAATTATTATTTTTTTCAAATCATTTTCTGCAATACCATTTTGTTTTTTCAGTTGTTTCTTATTAAATAAGTGCTTATCAGAGAATTGCCATTATTGTTTTGGTCAAGTAATAAAATAATTCTGTTACTTTTGTTTTCAAATATTTTTCTCTTAAATAATATTATAATACTGTTTGCAAGCATCAACTGTATAATATTGAAAGCATCAACTGTTTTGTTATTCAGTTAGTTATTATACAACATAGCCATTTTTGATTTCAGCAGGAATGTGTCTTTGTTTATTTCAAATCGTTCTTGTTTTCATATAATACTGTAATGTTGTAATTCAGAAGTACATGTACTTGTTATAGGGAATTGCTGGTCTACATTTTTCATTAATGTGTTCCAGTAATCTCATTAAACATAAAAGTAAGTCTGCGGTACCGATCCAGTAAGTCTGAATTGTCTTTATTGTTTGGTAAATTACTGGTAGTAAAATTATATTGGTACTTTGTGTATTTTGATTTTGTCATCCAAATGATTGTTGTTTTGGTAAATTACTGAAAGAAAATTTTGTTTTGTTTTTTCAGTTTATTATTAAATAAGTCCTTATCAGAGAATTGCCATTATTGTTTTGGTAAATCACTGGAAGTAATTATTTTGGTACTTTGTTATTCTGTTTACATGTAACATAGTTTTGTTGAAAATATGTTGGTAATTTTGTAATTCAATAAAAATCTGAACAGTCTTGGAATTTTAATTTTGTTATTTAAGTACTTCACATGTATAAAACCATGTGTTGAGAGTTGAGTTATTAAGAACCTGCCAACATCATGAAACAAATCATTCATAAAATTTCATGAATGTATATTCATAAGATGGCCATGGAAGTTTTACAAAAAGGAAGTTTATATACCATTGACACACCAGTCATTTCATTCTGCTTAGGCCTACTTCCAGTTGTGGTCACATCACAATTTACTTTCTACCCTAACCACAGTTACATGGCCTTTGTGGAATTTTGCATTCACCAGTTTTCTCTTTTATTTCTTGTTTTATCAACAATATTTGACTGAAAGTGGTTCTGTTTAGTTCCATTTTTCACCCAAGACATAGAACAATATTTCAAAATCTAGTAACCCAGTCAGTTTACCTGGTTTTAATCTAGGTAACAGATAGTCCTGTTTGCCAGTTCCCCTGGTTTTCACCTAGGTTAACCTGTTCATCTGGTTTTTACCTAGGTAACTGTGCTTTCAGTCAGTTCACCTAGTTTTCAAAACGTTCATATATTGCCATGTATCCGAGAATTGTCTCAAAAACATCAATGAGAAAACAAGCATTGCATTTTTAATTTAAACAGGTTTAACAAAAAATTTAGTTGGTGGCCACAACTTGTCATGGTTTAAAAATGTCCAATGAAAAGGAGTTGTAATGCTACTCTTGATTGGACAATGACTATATATTTGATTACTGGACGGAGACCAAAAAAAAGAAGTGTATGTAAAGTTTTGAGAAGTGTGTAACTTGTTAACATCAAACATTCCTTTGTGTAAATTTCAGCATACAATTTCAAATAGAGTGAAATGTATGTACTCTGGAAAATGTGTCAATTCATATGAATTACAAACATTTTAATAAAACAAAAACAAACTTCAAATATGAAAAGAGACTTTATTAAAATAATAATAAATGAAAGATGTATTTCACTTAAAATATCTATGCATGATGAATGACAAATGTTTTTTACCACTGGTATTTCTTTTGCTTTAAAACTGGCTTGTGGAAATGTGCCAAATTTTCAATCCAGAAATATGTCCGACAACCCTAACCATTTTGGAATATGTATATAAAAAAGCTTAGTACATCATGGAACATGCAGAAACAAAAGTGAAGTATTTGGAGTCCTATCCATTTGAAAATAGAGCAATCAATTTCTTGCTTTAAAATTACTCCAGGCAAATTTCAAATGAGAACAGTGTTACCAATTTTTACATGCTGAGGGATAAAACAAAATGACTAAAGACGAGCTCAGAAACACCACTTTCTGTTTTCATGTGAGTGCAGGCAATTGCCTTGTAATGGAGAAAAACGTTCTGCCCTGCAAAATGTATGGAAAACAGCTGGCTTGTGTTGAAATGCACTTTCTGTTACAACAAACATAATTACGTGTAAATGAATCACCATTATGACAATATCTTGTAAATTTTACATCATATGACTCGAAACAATAACTAACCATTTGTGACTGCATGGTAATATCAACAGTTAATGCAGTTCATTTCCCACAACAGACTACATGATGTCTAAAGTGGGGTTTATTGTCAATCAATTTCTGAAAACTGACCAAAAAAACCTTTGGACTACTGTATAAAACAATTTTCTGCTAGCCAGACCAAAACCCACTATCAACATGTAGGGATAGATCTTCGTTATTGAAACAGGAACACATGTCATCAACCCAGCTATTATCCATCTGTACATTTGCAAAATCAGGTGTGCAAAGGTAACATGGACATTGTGGGTCCTCTGGATCTGCCTGACAGCCTGGTGGATTTTTAGAGAACTGCAGCTGTCTCGCCTCTTAGTTTTGATGTTCATGAAGTTGTGTAGGTAAATCTGTTCACTTGACCGTCTTCACTGAGCTCTGTGAGGATCATGAAGTTGTGTAGGTAAATCTGTTCACTTGACCGTCTTCACTGAGCTCTGTGAGGAAGACGGTTTGCTGCTCAGTGAGCTCTGAGACCTAAAGGAGAAAAATGTTTTAATGTTAGATGATAAATAAAAACCAACCATTACTCAGGCCCGTAGGAACGACTTTGGGTACAAACTATATCAGATTTTGGTTAAATGGCCAACATTAATGTGTAAATAAAAAAAAGACTCACAAATGGGGAGGCACTTGCCCCACGACCTCCCCGGTTCCTACTGGCCTGTTAGTAGTGTTACTGACCTGACAATGCTCAGGCAAGTCCAGAAGTCTAATACTGACAGAAATCAACTAAGACTGGGACATATATCTGGTTTACAGTTGTATGTATCAGTCCCCACTGAATTCCGTGATTCTGCGTATGTGGAAATAATTAGCAGAATTTGCATCACAGCACAGAATTCTTGTACGTTCGCGGAAAATAAATTTTCATGCAGAAAACTTGCAGAATTTGTCATTTTATGCCGTAGATTTTTAAAAATCACATTGCTATGAATAAAAACATCACATTTAAAAAAAAAATGATTTGAAGCAATAAGGTAGAAAGTTGTTTCTTTAAAGTAGGCAAGATATTAAATGGCCTAGATGTTGCGATTTGTTTTATGGTATAAACTTCATTCAACAATCGCCAATTGTTTCAGTCTTTGCAGAACAAACTGGTGACAGTCTAAGAGGGCGAGTGCTCTCATTTACATGCGAGACTAGTTATTGTGCCTAATAATTTATATTATAAACGTTATGTGATAGAAGACTATAGTAACCAGGCAAAATGTTCGAGAACGCTCGCCCTCCTGAAGATGCCATGGGTTACGGAGTAGTTGTTAGTTATTTAGGTTACAGAAACTGCTGAAGACTCGTTGGAAGAAAATTAAACAAGTTTATCTATTTAATATATAACAATGATATTACCATGTATAAATATTATTTTTAGGCATTATTTAAGAACCCTGGTGATGATATGGGAATTGTAAACTTGTATTATTTTTAATTTTTATGTTGCAGAATTTGCTGCGGAATTTCCCAATTCCTACTGCAGAATATAGCTAATTTTACCGTGGAATTTAATAAATTTTGCTGGGAATTCAGGGGGGACTGATGTATGGCTTGTATAAACCTACTGACAGGGTGATTTGTTCATGGGTTTTCAACATGTTAAACCATTGTTAATCCTTGGTTTTGATATAATCCAATAATATGAAATTGTACTAGAGGTTTTGTTTGAACACTGAATGCAGTCCTCCATGTTTTACAAAGTTAAGTTATAAACCAGCAACTTATTCTTGTTATTCGGGGGTTTTGCATAGGGTAAAATTCCGTACCCTTAAATTTTCTGAGGTTATGACTCTGTACCCTCAAATTGTTGGGATAACATTTTTTTAAATGTTCTTCAAGTATGCAGAGACAACAAACCCTCTGCCCCCTCCCCATTCTGCATATCTCGAATTATTTTCTAGCAGAAACCCTGCTTGTGACATATTACAGTACAACTGAACCAATGTTTTCTGTGGCATTGATGTTTATCATTTTTTATCAGTCAGAAAAACAACTTGTGTAATGTTAGGTGACTGACTGATTTGAAAAAGTCTGATCTAGCTGGCTATTTCAATGGATTCCTGTACACATAGAATTTTACTAATTATAAATCCGTCCAAAAGTTTATCTTTATGAGGGATGATAACAGAATGATAAAAAAACAAAAACAAATACTGAACTAACTTGATGTCATGAATGTTTGTTTGATTTTATAAAGTTTTCACCCAAGACTCAATAAATTTACTAAATAGGTAAAAACAAATTCTCAAGAACTTTAAAAATCTGATAAATAGTCAAATCCTGATGTGATTACTGGAAACAGATCCACTAAATATATGATAATATTTTAACTCCTACGGATTTACTTTAATACTTTTTAAAGTACATGTAAGATAGGGGAGGGAGTGTGAATAATTAAATGACCCCAGTAAGCTAATGGTTTTCTGTGGTTCCATCTGTAGAAGAATATAATTAACACACAATGCATAAAAGTACAACATGCATGAAAGAAAAAAACTGAAAATACAGAATAATAAAATTTGTTAGTAAGAAAGATATAATTATAAAAAGTAATTTTTTTATGTTACACATGAAAATGTAAAAAATTAAACAAAAAAATGGTTTAATGAATTAACAAACAAGCTTAAAATGTGTTTATCTGAAACACTGTATCTCATAATTTGTAAGGTTGAGAACATCTAAGAGTGTTTTCATAAAACTTTCAAAGACATTTTGTTTTACAATTCCTATTGCATGCATTAGAGTATTAAGACCCTATTTAATAAAATCCAGAAAAATGTATAACTATGTTGAACAAGCTCTATTTAAATATTTAATTAATTGATAAATATTTAGAAGATTCATGATGAAAAAAAAAAAGTACCTGGTTACTACATTTTCTGATTTGTATTTAAGGTAAAATTATATATTTTTTTATATCTTTACAGAATTGGGAATTTATTTTATGTGCACATGAATGACTGTGTTTTTAGAGGAGATATTTATCAATGTTCCAGAATAGATAACCTTTCATGTTTTTGTTGTAATCATAAAAATGCATGATGAAAGAATCACCATTTTGATAAGGCAATTTCAACCCATGGGATAACTTTTTTGTAAGAGATTTGGTAAACCTCCGGCTTCACTAAAATATTTTCTTACTTGAGCTGGATATAATGGTGATAGATTCTATTAACGTTTCTATTAGAAATGAGAATAATAAGCTATGTGGTATCAGTATCTGAATATCTTGTTACATATATACAATTTTAAAGTAACAGATTAACGTATCACTCACTTTACCCATAGAGGATAACCTGAAAAATAGCAATTATACCCATATAGCTGAAAAACTACATCTATATGAAGTAGTACATGCATGCTGTGACTGTTTATGATGTTCTAAGATACCAAAATTTACATTTTCCTATTCATAAGCAAGGTGTAGAGGGAGGGGTTTGAAGATAAGCAAGGTGTAGGGGATGGGGGTTGGGAGAGTGGAATATGTTGATTAAGACAAGCTCAAGAATTTAACTGATTGGTTGAATATTGGTTTAACGACTCCTCACAGCACCAAAATAAACAAAGACTACTGAGGGTCAAGGTATGTTTAAATGTATCCCTTGTGAAAAAATCACAATTGATAAAAATCTTACAGTTGTCACTATATGTCTCTAACTACATATTTACCTTGCTGATGTTACTGGAAATTTCTTTTTATTATTTTGTGCCTGACCCTGTGATTGGACATTTTTCCTGCAATATAAGAAGAAAGAAAATACAACATATTGCATATGACACCTCTTTTGTCAAATTTATCAGTTTATTTAAATAAGTAAACTAAATTTTAGCAGCACAACTACAATACGGTACACTTGTATGCTATATAAATAATAATAAAAATACTCGTACCACACTCGCCCAAACTGCAGTTATAAAAAAGAAACGATTCCCATACAAAATCTGGGTATGTCACTATTAGTATTATGCTAGTGTGTGAAAACAATGTCATCCAAATAGTAACAATGACTTTTCTTATACATAAATCTTCAGAAACCTCTCATAGATGTAAAACAAACATCAGGACAAAATATGCTGTTATAGAACTGGAGTTATTTGTGCTATGTTTATACATTAGGTCGTTGTTTAATTACTACTTAGTTTACATACATTTTTCTGTAAAACCCTGGCGTGTCCTAAAATATA
Organism: Symmetromphalus regularis; assembly: GCA_032355785.1. Taxonomy (NCBI): domain Eukaryota; kingdom Metazoa; phylum Mollusca; class Gastropoda; order Neomphalida; family Neomphalidae; genus Symmetromphalus; species Symmetromphalus regularis. The sequence goes on along the minus strand of JAULBS010009687.1, from coordinate 4,270 downwards.
AAACTGCATCTTTTCCAGAAATACCTTACTTCTGGATGTATTAACTAAGATGTTTTACATTTTGTAGGCATGAATCCAACTTAATCTCATCTCATATCAAGACAAGATAGAAATTTAAAACAACCTACTTCCTGTCAGTTCTTCCTCTAAAGACCTTGCTGACATCCAGTGGATTGCTGGTCACCGAGTGAGAGGTCAGCAGGAAGCGATCTGGCTCACACAGTATCTCCTTGTCAACGTCCAGCCGCACAGGAGCAAACATGTTGAACCATTGCTGTAACATAAACAACAAACATGATGAACCATTGTTTCAAGTATATAATTAAAAATAAATTATAAAAATTCTATGTAATTCGTGTTTGATAACCTGCTTATTTTATGAGAAAAAACTTAAATAATGATGAGGTTTCTTTTCCAAAAGATTATGTTACATCCAAAACCATTTCTTCACAGGATATATAATCACTGATATATTAGCAACCCTGCCCACCCCCTCCCGCCCTTCCACACACACACACCCCTATATTTACAGAACCAGACACAACTCACTTTTATAATTAAACAAATTTAAATAATAACTTATTTTTAAAAATTATTTTCTAAAAATAGTGTGCATCAGATGGAACTTTGGTCTGTTCCAATCTTGTTACTGAAAATACATGTATTTTTAAAACAATTATTCAAACAAATTATTCCTATGCCTAATAACATGTTTTTCGTCTTGTACATAATACATTAATTTTCAGATGTTTGCTCTTAAAGGCTTAAGAGTTCTGTTAGGAACCCATGAAATCAACCAGTACTAGAATACTGTAACTCTAGTGAAACAATAAGACAGGCATGAAATCAACCAGTACTAGAATACTGTAACTCTAGTGAAACAACAAGACAGGCATGAAATCAACCAGTACTAGAATACTGTAACTCTAGTGAAACAATTAGACAGGCATGAAATTATAACATTTTATCTTCAATATTTTTATACTTAGACTCTAAAAGCTGAACAGAAGGAATATTGCTCAACATACCTGTAAAATGAAAACTGAAGAACTCCCTATCATAGTTTTGTGTGGAGGATATATATGTAAATTCAGTTTAAATCTTTGTGCAAACTATTGTTTTCTAACTATGGTAAATCAACGGAAGGTAATTTGTTATTACTACAATGTTACCTTTGACTGGGCGCTGAGACCGATGTCTGTAAATGCATACTGCCAGTGGGGTAGTCCAAGATGCATGATCATGAGGCGGAAGTAAGCGACGAAAGAATGTGCAAGAAAATGCCATCTGAGTGCTCGGTCAAGAAACCAGATCTCAACACCTGGTTCAGTTAATCCTGAAAGAATGACAAAAGTCAACTGCATTTATAATAAAAAACACTTTAACAGGATGAAAACAGAAAACATTTCTCAAGTCTTAAGTAGGCCAGGTTAAGAAATCAGAAAAGAGGAAATGGATTTAATATGGTCTTGCTGGATATGTAGCCAGTACTATGAGCTGATTTTACAAACTAATTGGTCCTTGCACATAATAACCAGTGATGGCTGGCTATCCCGTTAAATTCAAACCCTGCTGACCATCTCAACTCTCAAACATGTCAGTATTTCATCTTAGAGATAACATTCACTTGATTTAAACCTTTGTTTTTTGAGTGGGACGAAGCTGATATCAGATTGATTAATCCACTTCTATGGATCCACTGGGCTATTTCTGTTTTCGGCCAGTTGTTCACAACTGGTGTAACAAAGGCTATGGTATGCAGTAGCAGATCCAGAGGGGGTACAGACCCCCCCTTTTCTAGAATTATTATTTTTAACCTATATTTATATAGGACGTGAAAATTAACCATTTTTCCCTGGTCCTATTCACCCATCATATTTGGATCCCCACCTAACCTCACTTTCAGAAATCCTGCATCCGCGCCTGGTAGAGTAGCCCATGTGGCAGTAGCAGGTTTCATCAGAAGACCATAAGTTGCAAATATCACGAGTTTGACACATAACTGTGTCATTAAACAAACATTTCTTTATCATTATTCATCCTATTTAGAAATAATTCTGTGAAGTTAAAATGTCTGAAGTACATCATTTTCGCAAATAAACATAATACAAAAATATGATGTACTTTAACACATCTAAAATGAACTAAAAAAAAAATTTTTTTAACAAATATGAATTATATAAACCAAACATAAACTATATTCATATTGAAACATTGGTTTCAGAAAGAGGTTTGTTGAAAATAAATGTTTAATTCATGGGTTGTGTTTATTATGCCTTAATGAACTTTGACCCCTAACAATTTAAATAATATAATAGTATTGCTGAGAGTTCTGGCCTCATGCTTGTAAAAGTCTGGACTTTGGCTTCCATAAAGTCTGGATATTTTAACATCATGGCAATACCACACAATGTGAAGACAGGGGTGGAGATTTTAAAACTTTTTTTTATAAACATGAACTCAGTACTGTAAAACTCAGGGGTAGAAAGTAAGAAGTATTTACACTTGACTGGGGAACTAATAGCCAAGAGAGATTACCAGACCAAGACAAATCACTAGTTCCCAATTATTGTCTGAAACCATGCAAATGACAGATATGCAACATTACCTAATAAGAAAAACTTCTATCAGAAAGCTGATAAGGGTCATACATAACCTAGACATATTGTAATATCTTAAAGAAAGATACATCAATAATAAAACTTAATGAAGCTGGAATATAAAGAAACAATGAGTTTTGATCAACTACCTTTTCGTGGAGCCATGTAGACAAGACAGACCTTCCCATAACCATTACATGGATCTAGTTCATACACCCGACAAGAACCAGTCAGTGAGGGCTTGTCAACTCCTGTAAAACACAAAATATTATTAATCTAGTTCATACACCCGACAAGAACCAGCCAGTGAGGGCTTGTCAACTCCTGTAAAACACAAAATATTATTAATATAGTTCATACGCCCGACAAAAGAACCAGTCAGTGAGGGCTTGTCAACTCCTGTAAAACACAAAATATTATTAATCTAGTTCATACGCCCAACAAGAACCAGTCAGTGAGGGCTTGTCAACTCCTGTAAAACACAAAAAATGAAGTGTTTAAAATAAAAACGTATTATTTTATGTACACCTTCATTCTGTTTGCATGTCAGTTAAGCAATTTCCATTTGAAGAAGAAAATCTTCTATTCATTATGTGGTGAATCTTTATGTTTTACAATTAGTTGCAAATTTTATTCTGGTAAAATAAATATAAATTGGTTGCTTCTATCTCAGTAATTACAGTAACTGAACAACTGTAATTGGAAAGTTTTTTTCACACCACTTAATTTATGTAACTGTAATATTATTTTTATTAACCAATTTGGGAATTTATAGTCTAGAAATTGGGAATTTTCAGTGCCATTTGGCTTTTGGGAAGTGGCCAATGTTCACTATCATATAAAGTCTGGATAAATCCCTGGACTTACCAATAATAGATTATCAGTTTATATCTTCTCACCATGTAACAAGCATTATTTTATCATTCAATTTTAACTTTTTTATTCACACGTGTGGGTATCTTGCACAAACTATGTAACTAATACACAAATACAGGAACTATACCTGAAAAGCTTTCCTCGTCTTCTGATTCTGGATCAAGATCAGCTAGAGAGGGCTGAGTGTGAGACGTCTTCTCCAGGGATCCGCTCAGCTTGTTCAGTTGAAGAATTGGATTGATATGCATCTTTCCTACAGGAATTGTGGCATCTGAATAAACACATTAAATAAAACAATGAAACCAGCTTTCTAAATGACAATCATCAAAAGCATTAAGGAACGGGATGTAGCTTAAAAGGAGAGTGTTTGTTTGAGGTGAGATGGTTCAATGGATCAATCCATTTTACAGGACAAACGGGACTATTTTTCATTCCAGCCAGTGGTCCACAAATGGTTTACATATAAATACGTACTAGCCAGTTAGAGAAAAAATTAATTTCATATACATGTCATTAAAACAGACTGGATTCCTTTCATATGCATGTCATTAGAACAGACTGGATTCATTTCATATATGTGTCATTAGAACAGACTGGATTAATTTCATATGCATGTCATTAGAACAGACTGGATTCATTTCATATACGTGTCATTAGAATAGATTGGATTCATTTTATATACGTGTCATTAGAACAGACTGGATTCATTTTATATAAGTGTCATTAGAACAGACTGGATTCATTATATATATATGTGTCAGAACAGATTGGATTCATTTCATATATTTGTCATT
>JAULBS010009678.1:0-11192 GCA_032355785.1 Symmetromphalus regularis | reverse complement strand
TTTATATGCACCGTCCCATAGACAGGACAGCACATACCACGGCCTTTGATACACCAGTTGTGGACCACTGGTTGGAATGGAAAATAGCCAAAACTGCATATGGGTTCACAGGCAGACACTACCGTTTGAGCTAGATCCCGCTCCTGATGGAAGGATGGGTTGGTGGGTTTGGATGGATAGATGGGTTTTGGTGGATGGATTGGTTTGTGTGGGTGGATGGATGGATGACTGGATTTGGGTGGATGGGAGGATGGATTGCTTTGGGTGGGTGGGTGGATGGATGACTGGATTTGGGTGGATGGGAGGATTGATTGCTTTGGGTGGGTAGGTGGATGGATGACTGCATGGATGGATTGATGGATTACTACATGGATGTGTGGAGGATGTAAATGTGATGATTGTGTAAAAATACTGGCAGATTAGTGGTATTTATGACACCAACTCTATTAAAATAACAGTTGAAGATTAAGCAAGGTAGAAGACAAGAGGCCTAGGCTTTTCCTCTTTTGGTAAAATAAAAAAATTGTTATATATGATTCTTCAGATAGGAACAGAATTACACCCCCACTCCCCATTCCAAACTATGAATACGTCCTTGAAAGTCTATGCATTACCATTTTTCTTAACTAATACTTAATCATTAGACTTGTCTATCATAATTCACATTTTCATTTTCAATTTTGTCATTTGTTCATCTTGAAATGCTTCATGTTTGCACAATGAGATTTTTACTATCTATAATAGATGACAAGAAAATTATTGATTGAAAGTTGAGGTACGTTCTCATTCATTATGTGCTGTATCATAAAAAATGTTTGTCTCGGTGATATTGAAAGCAATGGAAGATGAGAAACTCGCACAGATGCTATTTGTGCTGACAGCTACTGAGAAAACCTTTTACATTTCAAGGCAGAGTTCTTCAAACATTGATTTTTATTTAATTTTCTTTAATGACCCACCAACAGACCCACCAACACAAAGTTAACATTGGCTGTTGGGAGTCATTGTGGTTACTTAATGTAATATGTGTATGTATATATGTATATGCATGTGTACATGTATATATTTGTGTGTGTTTACACACAGCATACACGTGATTACACTCACACACATGCACACACATACATACCTAACACATCCAAAAGTTAACAAATCATTGAATTCAAGTCTTGTAACCCATTTAGATGTTAGTACAAAATGGGGACCTGTAAAACTACAGGTTATTACACATTTTTTTAAATTTATTATATCCAATTCTTGGTAGATGGATGTTTTGTACATTATGGACTCTACCCCCACCATTCCTTTGCAAAACTTTCTGCATGTGTCTTGCATCCAATTTTGAAATACTGTGCTCTAAAAAGGTTACCCTGTGTGGTGGCAAAGAGTTTCTTGTGTAGAGTATTATTATATGCTGAAAATACCATATACTAGTTGTTAAAGCACATTTACGTGTAAGCTAATCATGAGTTTGTGTAATATTTCTATTTGAAACATCTTTATAGAAAGGCAACAAGTAGATTAGATTTTAGTTGGTTTTGATACCTTACATTATTGCTAATTAAATGTCAAGGTTTTCTTTTTCTTTCTTTTTTTACTGGATCACTAAGGCTAATACTAATTGTCATTGTGTCTCTTTAATTTCTTCTGACATCGCTTTTTAATTAGATTTTGTCATTTGGTCTTAGACACTAATTAAGCTAACCAATATTTGAAAGAGTGGGCCATATGTTGACATAATTAAGTCACTAATTAATTAATATGTAATACAGTATCTACAATGTCATGTATTTATGCTGGAACAGAAGTGTGTGATTTTGCTGTTTGATGTAAAAATTAACATGTCACAAACTGTATCTGGCAGTGACTTGTTTCGGGAATTGTTCAGTGTATGTGTTAATATCTTACAAAGGACTCTAATGAGCTTATCATGGCCCATAGCCATACTATTGTGTACTAGTGTTACATACAGGCTGTTAACGTTTCTGTGCCAATACACGAGCCAAGTGCTAATATGTGTACATAGACATATAGCTTACCACATATTCATTCTAGTGTATGGACTTCTATAGATTATATACACATGAACTAAAGTCAAGTATGACCAATCTTCATTATGAAGTCGTTAGGACACTATTTAAAGCTGGTAGGTACAAGGTTGAAACAAAAAACCCACATTGCATGTGATTTTTAATCCCAGTTTTGTCTAAATGAAAAATAATGTTTTAGCAAGTCCCTAGCACATTGGTTAATCAGTTGCTGTTAGGGTCATAGCTACAATACTTTTAAAACATGGTCAACAGAAGAAAATCCCAGCTGCCACATAGGATACCTTTTTCAGTTAATAGCAAGGGTTCTTTTATATGCCATTTTCCATAGACGTGATAATACTTCAGCTATCTCTCCAGTGCACAGTTTTGGTGTTAAATGCAGATTTCGTGTTTACATATCTGTAGAGACTACATGCATCACAATCCAGAAATAACACAAAAATACATAATGTAGCTGAGGAAGCTGTCACTTTGATCAGTCCTGGTGGTGCTGTGGTTAAGCTGTCAGTCTCATGGCTGTTAGGTACTGGGATCAAATCTCAGTCAAGGCATGGGATTTTTAATCTCTATACCGGCTCCAAACCAGAGTGAGTAGTGTCAGTACTCTGCAAGACTCACTGGCAAACACATATAAAAGATTCCTTGCTACTAATCAGAAAGAATAGTCTGTGTGGTGGTTGCGGGTTTCCTCTAAAGATCATGAGTCACAAAACACTATATTTTTTATACCTAATAGCTGCTGAATAAAAACAAAATGCCAGATTGCAAACCCTGAAATTGGCCATTGTAATGCTGTGGAATTTTCCATTCTATGCAGCACTTTTTTTTGCCATGTTAAAAAATAAAGTATACTTTACGCTAAAATGGCATTGGAAAATGCCATGGACACTATTTCTCCATAGCATTTATTTTGCCATGGAGATTTTCTTAATTGCAGGGGTTGGGGGTGTCGTTTAACAAACAAATATTTTGCATCTCACTTCTGTCATGGTGAATTATAGGTCATGTAATACATAATGAGATATTTAGCCTGTCCACAGTCAATAAACAAATTCAGTAACACATTTTGTCAGTAATTGAGAAACATGTTTTGATTATTTTGTGTTTTGTTAATTAAAACCGTCAAGCCAAAACAAGATATTTTGCAAGATATCATGGGAAACACTTTCGGTTCCATGCTTTTGGATCATGGGAACCCATCGGAAACTGTTCTTCAGTAATCCAAAATAACGCAGCAGTGATACAAAACTTATGGGAAACGAAATGGTGTTTCCCATAATTCTGACGACACTGTACCAGTAACAATTGTTACCATGAAATCCTATGGCCTGTGTAATACTCTTATTATAAATATAATGAACATTTCTGTGTACATTAAGCATCAAAATAATCAAATATTTGTAAAAGAAATTCATTTTAAAATTGTTTTTTAAAAACATTCATCTCCTATTGAGATTATAAATTATGTTCATGTAATATTTTGGTTGATTTAATATTTACAGTTTCTTTTTCTTCTTATTTTTCCCCTCTTACTGAATAGTTTTCCCTTTCAAGTAAATTGTCTCGGTTGACCAAGCATTTTTTAAATAAATGGGAGTGGGATGTAGCTCAAGCGATAGCGTGTCCGCCTGTAAACCGGTCGGTCCTCATATCGATCCTTGTCAGCAGACCCATTTGAAGTTTGGGCTATTTTCTGTTCCAACCAGTGCTCCACAACTGGTTCTTCAAAGGCAGTGGTATTTTCTGTCCTGTCTGTGGGACAGTGCATATAAAAGACCCCTTGTTGCTTATCTGAAAGAGTAGCCTATGTGGCAGCAGCGGAATATGTCAGAATGACCATATGATTGACGTCCAATAGCCAAAAATAAAATAAAATTCAACGTTCTCTTGAGGCGTCATTAAATAAAACAAACTTTACTTTATTTTTTTTCAAATAACATATTTTTGAATCGAGATTATCAAGACAGAATATAAACAAAAAATTATAATTTGTGATGACATGCTTTGACAGAAAATCATAGATTTATTCAATTTTCAGACATCAGCTACATGCTGTGTGCTCAGTGTAAAACAGACATTTTAATAATTAAATAGGTTCTCAACAAATATGTAAATTTCTCTCACTACATTTTTGTTTAGTTTTTTTGTTCTTCAAATATTCATTGACTTTCATGTGATGAACTGAAAAAGAATTTAATTTGTATTCCAAAATGCCAAAATGTGCATTGGTGGATCCATAATGCTAAAAAAAAAAAAAAAATACATTTTTAGTGAAATGCTCTAGAACTAGAAGCAGAAAACGTTTTTAAAAATAATTTTATTTTTTTAAATATAAAATTAAATGATTGGTTTAATTATTAAAATGTAAGTGGTCAAACTATTATTTCATTATTAAAATATAATAAACTGTTAAGAGACGATGGTTAATAGAAATTTACTTGGCTTTCAGTTTAATATTTCAGAAGCATATATCTTGCTAACATTTCCGATAAATAGGTGCCTAAACATGAGTCACATTGAAATTTTACATTAAGTTATTTTAAACATTTTATGTGAATGACCTAAATTCTCCTCTGTATGCAAGTAACCCAAGTTTATTTAGTTAATTTGTTATATAAAGGTGGTCTTTATGTTAGAGTTAGTTACATGTAGTACATCAAATTACACAATTTTATAAAGGTGGTCTATATGTTAGAGTTAGTTATATATAGTACATCAAACTACACAATTTTATAAAGGTGGTCTATATGTTAGAGTTAGTTATATATAGTACATCAAATTACACAATTTTATAAAGGTGGTCTATATGTTAGAGTTAGTTATATATATAGTACATAACTAACTCTAACATATTAGGGTATATCCTATTATATATATAGTACATCAAATTACACAATTTTATAAAGGTGGTCTATATGTTAGAGTTAGTTAAATAATTATATAGCACATCAAATTACACAATTTATATATTTGTCACATGCTAAATGATAGGTTTATTTATTCAAGTAACCCGTGTTTATTTAGTTAATTTGTTTGTTATATAAAGGTGGTTTATATATCAGGGTTGTTTATAGAATTATACAATTTTACCACTGATATATTTGTCACAGGTTGAATAATGGGTTTATTCGCTCGAGTAACCCGTGTTTATTTAGTTAGGCAGTAACACACTTGATCTGATCCGGCATTACCTGGTTACTATCATGTCTGTGGTAAACAAGTTTATACCCCACTTAGAGCAGGTCCCTGCTGCCGTGTAGATACCACACTGTCATACAGCGTGCTTTGAATTGTTTTGTCTCGTCTCTTTGTCGAGTTCTTTTCAAGATTGCTCTCTGTTATGTTACAAGCTCATATTTAATATTTGATCATGTTTCAGTTTGAATGGAGTAAGTTGTTATTATACAAGCTGGTCGTCACTTCATAAGGGAACAAAAGTTTGTTTTAAGTCGTGCTCGATTAAATATAATGGTTATTATAATCTGTTAATCCTGTTTGTAAAGTTGCCAATGAACTGGGGTTTTGTGTGGGGTAGAAGTGAAATAAAGACAACACTATTAAATTATGTATTTTGTTTTTTGAGTGCACTGCAGTACCTCAGTTAAAAAGATTTAGATAAATACTGAATTTAATGTCAACCTTTTAAAATGTGTTATGATAAAAAAAAAGAAGATAATAATAATATATATGGTACTTAGTTCACAAAACCCACCAAAGTCACGTAATTACAGTATGACACACACCATTCACCCCCACCAATAGCCAATGTTTGCTTTTGTGCTGGGTGGGGTTGTATTTAAAAAAACTGTAAATAAATAACTTAAAGTTACAAAATTACTGGAGCAAAAATAATGCTAAAACAAGTGTTACAGAAGTTTCTTTTTGTTTAAATATACTTTGTCTCTTTTCATTGTGAAAATAGTGTTTACTATGAATAAACAAAGCAAGATGATCAAAAATTTACTAAATATAATGAGCTGAATGACACACAGCATTTGCCATTTTGTCCCATAAAGAATGTTTCAGTTTGTTGTTCTGCTATGTTGTGTCCTTCTAATCACATACATCCATCAAAAGAAGTAAATGCAGTACCCTAAAGTAACAATTTCAACTCCTGATTATACAGTCTAACCTGTCTTAAGTAGTCACTCATGGGAGTAACAAAAAGTGACCTCTTAAACAAGTGGCTGTTTAAAACAGCTGGTTGGAGATAAAATAAAGGTGGCCCTTTAAGATAGGTGACTGCTTTATGCAGGTTATAGTATACTTAATTAGTTGATTTGGTAGATAATAAAGGTGTCCCTCTAAGACAGGTGGCTGCTTAATACAGGTTATATTATGCTGAATTAGTTGATTGTGGTGAAAATAAAGGTGACCCTTTAAGACAGGTGGCTGCTTAATACAGGTTATATTATACTAAATTAGCTGATTTGAGTGAAAATAGATGACCCTTTAAGACAGATGAATGTTTAATATGAGTAGGTGTGAGTGACTATAATAAAGTTTTATTAATGTCAGTTAATGTTGCTGAAGTTCTGTCAGAAAACAGAAAAGTCAACTGAGTGTGTTTTAATATTTGTTTATTTTGAAAGCTTGTCCAAACTGCATTGTACAATACTGGTAATAAAACATTAAACATAATTATTGTTATTAGATAAAGAAAACAAACAGGAAACATGAAATGAAAAAACTGCCTGTATATTCAGTATAACATTACCAGTACATGAACAGCAAGTAGAAAGGAAAGTATTGTTTGTTTAACAACATCCTAGCACATTGGTTTTTTCAGTAGCTATTAGGTATTAGACTTATTGTGTTTTGCAATCCATTGTCTTTAGAGAAAACCTGCTACTGCCACATAAGCTACTCTTTTCGATTAGCAGAATGGGATCTTTTATATGTGCCTTACCACAGAGAGGACAGCACATACCACGGCCTTTGTTAAACCACTTGTAGATTACTGATTGGTGCAAGTGGCATACACCTACCCATTGAGACTTGTGGAGCACTGTCTCTGGGTTGAAGTCAGTATCGAGATTAAAAATTCTATGCCTCGACAGAGATTTGATCTCAGTATCTACCAGCCATGAGTACAAAAGCTTAACCACTATTTCACACTAAATTGAATGCAGACGTTTGATTGTCTGTTCTGAATTACAGTTAGACTTATCTTAAAGGGCATCAGTCACGGTTCTTCTCTATCTTTTTATCGAAACATCACTTAAACATAAATATTGTAGATTTTTATTTGATTATAAACATAATTAAACATTATCAGTCTGTTTTGTGTGCAAATAAAAAAGATTTATATAGCTACGCATGTAACTAAAGAGAACATTTGCACTTTGTGCACAACCAATCACAGATGCCATATTATTGAGCATGTGGTACAACAAAGATGGCCATGTTTACATGTATGTCTGCTTGGATTCCCCTGCTACAGTAGTCACATGATTATGTAATCAGTAGCAGATGTTCTAATTAGATGAAAGCACTATTAATAGATTGTCCTCATATTAGTAGTGAAATAATAATATAAGACAAAATAACAATTATACGTAAAACAAACTGTTGTATATATTTTGATGTATAAAACTTTATAGTAATTTTATGCATCATAGTAAATGAAAAGTACGATGTTGTCTTTTATTGGCCAACTGCCAATACATAACAGACTTTAGTTGTGATAACAAATTAGTATTAGAGAATCTCTTTAATCCAGGCTATCTTATACCAGATTAACTGATTTCAGATGGCTGCTTAAAAGAGGTGATTTGATGCTATATTGATTGGAGAGGAAACAGTCGCTGCATAATAGTAATTTTATACTAAATTAACTAATTAAATTTGGGATAATGAAATTTGACCACTGAAGACAAAACTTTGTCGGGCTCTTAAGCTGAAGACTGTAGTTCAAAACCTGTCGGAGGCTGACTCGCTTTCGAAATGTTTGACATCCAAAAACCAATGATCAATAGATCAATGTGCTGTAGTGGTGTCATCAAACAAAAACAAAAGAATAATTAGAGATTGTCTTAAAATAGATTTAACCATAACATTAATTAATGTTATTGTGATATATTTTATTTGTGGTTTTTAACATGTATTTTTGATGAACATCATGTTCGATTTTATACCAGACGGTGCCAGTGAACAACATATGTTTGAGTTCATTCTGGGGTTGTTATTAAACATTGATACATCTGTTGTGATTCACTGAGCTGTACAGTGGTTGCTGTTGATTTTGAGCGGTGATGTAACATGGTTCTGTGATTCTACAAGACTCACTGGCATTTCCATTCTTTAACAAAGCATGAGGATATAATTTTTTTTTTAATGTTGGTTTGAGTAAACAAGATTCAGAGGGGGTTGTAAATGTTGTTCATGGAGTGAAGGCTGAAATGAAAATGTGTTGTTGGTTTGTTTTGTTTTTTGGGGGGGAAGGGGTTTAATGATACCACTGGAGCACATTGATTTATTAATCGTTAGATGTCAAACATTTGGTGACGTTTACTCATAGTCATCATAAGAAGATGATTTTTTATTGGTAACATTTTTTATTGGTAACAAGGTATCTTTAATATACCCTTTCCAACAAACAGGAGAGTACATACCACAACTTTGGATATACCAGTTGTGGAGTCTTGCTTGGCATAAGAGAAAAGTAAAGTTTACACTTTGATGTTTCTAGTTTGGCATTGTTATGATGTTAGAATTCACAATCTTCCATCCAGATTGATAGGTCTGATTTCTTGTTGACGGTTCAACATTGACTGACAGTTCAAACTGTGTTTATAGGCATTAAACAAATAGTTTGAGCTGTGGATCAAGATTGAACCATCAAAGAGAAATCAGGCCTAAACGTTTTGTAAGCCCAGACACAGAAGTGTTCATTTGATTTGTGATGGATCAGTGTATCTATTCCTTTCAGCTGGTCCATTTGAATATTTTTCATTAATTGTTTAAATTTTTTTTATTGTTTTGCTAATTGTTGTTTTTCTTTCTTTTGCAGGTAATGATGTACTGGCGCAGTGGTTGGTAGAATCTCCAGATCTGTATCTACATGTATTAATATAATGTATTTACATGTGTTATTTTGTATCATATATTATATATGGAGCTAGTTAATAAAGCTGTGTCCACACCTAATTCGCTGTGACAATTCAAAATTCAACTAGCATGCAGTCAAACTTTGATAACTCGAAACTGAAGGGGTAAGTGAAAGAATCTGAGTTTCAGAAAGTTAGAGTTTTTAAAATTCAAATGTTGACCATGAATAATTGAAATTGAAATGGATGAATTCTATTTCATACTGTGAAAAACATAGGAACAGTTTCATCACAAAATGCAATGTCTCTATTTTTGACGTTTTGAGAAAAATGAGATTTTGGTTGTGCGGAAATGTAACATTTGTGCACCACACTTATTGCATATTGGAACGAAAAGATATTTTCTACTAGGCTCATACATGGCAGATGTCACATTCTGCAAACAGTTAGAATGTGAACTTGGAGAACTGATGTAAGCCTTTCTTTTGAAGGTTATTTTTTAGTTTTTTCGAATTTGGCACTTATTGCGTTTTGCGATGAAACTTCATATTATTCACTAATGAGACCCTATGCTGTGTACAAACATCGTCAACTGAGATAGGGTATTTCGTTCTTCTTAGTTAACAATCTTTTATTCTGTAATTACCTTCAGAAACAATAGCTTGACCCCTCTCATGCTTCTAGTTTTCAAAGTTTATTTCCTATTAAATTAATAAACTGGATCACAAAATTAGTTAGTGACATTGAGGTTTTCGAGATATAAAGTTAGATTTTTGAAGGACATTATTGCTAGTTTGTATGGGAGATTGGCTGAGACCAGTGAGGACATTATTGCTAGTTTGTATGGGAGATTGGCTGAGACCACTGAGGACATTATTGCTAGTTTGTATGGGAGATTGGCTGAGACCAGTGAGGTTTTTGAAAGGTTTAAGTTTGAGTTGTCACTGTTTGGCTGAATTCGAAAGTGATTTCACATCGGATCACGTGTTAGCAACTAGAGACATGCAAGCTATCGGATAGCATTTAATAATATTAATATGATTCAGTTTCATCCTGTTACCTGATGCTATTCTTTTAGTACTCCGTATAGTGCAACAAAAACATTTTGAAATGAAAGCAGTATGAATTCACATTTTCCACACTATAACTTAAAATTACAAATTTGTTTGGGTGTGAATCAAACTCTACTGCACTAAAACAAACAAGAATTGTAGTGCGGACATGCTGCTTTGAAATCATTTTATATTTGTTATTTATATAGGTGTGAACATGGCTTTAGTCTCAGTCCCTGCCATTTGCTTTCATTGAATGTTTTTGTGAATATTATTAGTATTATTGGAATAAAAATGTATTAGGAGACAAACAGTCCATTGTCAGTGGAAGGATGGCAACCTTACCTGGTATGAGTGCAGTTATTTATCTTTGTAACATCCGAGTTAGTTCCCTGTTAGTTGTCAGTGGAAGGATGGCAACCTTACCTGGTATGAGTGCAATGATTTCTCTTTGTAACATCCGAGTTAGTTCCCTGTTAGTTGTCAGTGGAAGGATGGCAACCTTACCTGGTATTAGTACAGTGATCTCTTTATGACATCTGAGTTTGTTCCCTGTCAGTGGAAGGATGGCAGCCTTACCTGGTATTAGTACAGAATCTCTCTTTGTAACATCTGAGTTAGTTGTCTGTCAGTTGTCAGTGGAAGGATGGCAACTGTATCTGGTATTAGTACAGTGATCTCTTTATGACATCTGAGTTTGTTCCCTGTCAGTGGAAGGATGGCAACCTTACCTGGTATTAGTACAGTGATCTCTCTTTGTAACATCAGAGTTAGTTCCCTGTTAGTTGTCAGTGGAAGGATGGCAACCTTACCTGGTATTAGTACAGGGTCTCTCTTTGTAACATCTGAGTTTGTTCCCTGTCAGTGGAAGGATGGCAACCTTACCTGGTATTAGTACAGGGTCTCTCTTTGTAACATCTGAGTTAGTTCCCTGTTAGTTGTCAGTGGAAGGATGGCAACCTTCCTGGTATTAGTACAGGGTCTCTCTTTGTAACATCTGAGTTAGTTCCCTGTTAGTTGTCAGTGGAAGGATGGCAACC
>JAULBS010009667.1:0-11193 GCA_032355785.1 Symmetromphalus regularis | reverse complement strand
ATATATTTGAGATATCTTATGTATATGCAGGCTCATGCAAAGCTGGTAATAGCCTTGACCAGATGGGAAATATAGTTTCCCCATTTTGGACTGCTCATTAAGTATTTTTGTAAGTGGTGCTAAATACCAAGGGGAGTAAGTCTTTGTACTTGCAGGTAACAAGAAAGATCAGTGGATCGCGGTGGATCTGCTTACAGGACATAAGACTGAGACTCTGTCGATGGAAGGCTCGCAGAAAGTTTGTCCATCGTTCAGTGATCATTTACTATACATTGGCAGAACAGGTTTGTAAACATTTGAGAATTAGAGTAGACCGGTCTTTTCTAATGCAGTATGTTACGTACAGTCGAAAGTCAGTCCTTAGTCTTGGGCTATTTTCTGTTACGACCAGTGGTCCACAACTGGTTAATCAAAGGCCATGGTATGTGTTTGCCTATCTGGGACCGTGCATATAAAAGACCCCTTACTGCTTATCGGAAAGTGTTGCCTATGTGTCGGTACCTGGTTTTCTTTAAATAAATATGTCAAAATTACTATATGATTGATGTAGAATAGCTGATGATACATAAAAATCAGTGTGCTCTAGAGGCGTCGTTAAAACAAACTTTACATTTTGATAAAAGATGGTACAAAAACAGTTGCCACTTTAAATTTTCAGGAGAGGGGCACAGCAAGTGTAAACATTCTTTTGGGTATGATCACAAATGCAGTAGTGTCATCATGAACTTTGACCTGTGGTTATATGTTAATATTAAGCCTCTAAATATATTTAATAGATGTTCATCTCTGTAAGTTGCAGTTATATGTGTTTAAAACTCATCCATGATATGTTTTCATTTCAGAATATTCCATCGTGATGTTCGATAGCAAAACAAGAGTTAAAAGGTAATCATTACATTTTAGTTAAATTGGTGTTAACATTATGCTGTGTCCATTGTCTGTTAGTCCATAATTCCATAAACTTCTTGTCAGAAATGATCAGTTGAGTTAAAACTATATTTTCATACAACATGTCTCCATGGTCCAATAACGCAAATTAATGTTTTACATAGTTATCAAATATATGGTAAAAATGGTAAGATAAGTATTTACTATTCACATAATTATTAATCCATAATGCACGACTGTATTTGTTCTTTTTTGTCAGCTGAAGGTGAGATTTATTTTGATGGGCTATATTGTAAAACATCAAGATTTGTTTAGAACATTGACTTCGGAGAAAGATATAGCTCAAGCGGTAGCGTGTCTGCCTGTGAAGTGATCAGTCGTCAGATTGATCCTTCTCAGTAGACCCATTTGCAGTTAGAACTATTTTCCATTCCAACCAATTGTCCACAACTGGTTCATCAAAGGCTGTGGTATGTGCTGTCCTGTCTTTGGGAAAGTGCATATAAAAGATCCCTTGCTGCTTATCAGAAAGAGTAGGCTATGTGACAGCAGTGGGTTTTCTCCAAAGAAATATATCAGAGTGACCATATGATTGACGTCCAATAGCCGATGATAAGATAAAAATCAATGTGCTCTAGAGCTGTTGTTAAATAAAACAAACTTTACTCTTCTTTTTTTATCATGTTGACTCCATACATTTGAGGATTTTCTCACATTGTAAAATGATGTATATTCAGTTTTAAAAAAATACCTTTTTGTCTCTCAAATGAAGTGGATTATATATTGAAAAAAAAAGCTACAAGATGAAGGATATTAGTTAAAATTTCAGTTAATCATAGATTATCTTTTCTTGCCCACTGGACAGGGTTATCCAGCTTTTGCACGGTGCTAGAAAAATTTGTCTGACTGTATGGCTAGATAAATCTGTCCGGCACGTGGGCTGGACAATTTCTACTTTCGTCTTTCTGGCAAACTAATAAAGGAACTACTTATTAAGAAGAAATAGGTCTGTTTTGTTTGTTGTAAATATATTCAGGGATTGAAATAAATAATTTAATTAAAGTAATAATAACATATATTTATTTTAATTAATATAAAAAAATTAAATTATTTTTAAATGAAGTGCCAATACTAAATATGATGTCATTATATGTTGTAAAAGTGCAAATGATGTCACTAAAACAAGGAAAAGTACAACGTAATGTCATGTTGCGGGGAATACATTTTAATTTTTTTATTTTTAAAATTTTGCTTTTACAATTAAGTGGGCAAGAAAAAGTATCAATCACTGTTTGTGAGGTATAGACAAGGCAATTCCAACCCATGGGAGAAACTGTTGTTGCACATTTTCTACCTTGGCTTGGAATTGCCTTGTCTATACCTCACAACGGTGATAGATTCTATTGTTATTTTGCTATATTGTTTGTAATTTTAGGTGGAATGCAACTTTTATGGATTATTCTTCACATGTTGGACAAGATGCACAAGATTATGGTTAGTTCTTTTATTCAAATTTATTTTTAAAAATTCAACAACCGCCTTTTAAAAAAAATGTAAGATTAAATAACTATGTTCTTTGGAAATATGTCTGTCTCAAGTAATTTAATAATAGTCGTCAGTGAAATGCTTTTGGTATAGTATATTTTTTCAAATTCATGTTAAGGTTGTATATAAATGACAGTAAATGTAATCTTTTTTTTGTTGGAAAATTCAGGTTAAAGCTGGTGGGTCGGGGTGTTTTGCTAATAAAAAGTGTAATTTCTGTGGCATGAGATATATAAATAATTAAGAGTATTTTTTTGCCACATTGAATTCAAGAAAATAATTCATTTTCAGTACACCCCTAAGTTTTTATTCAAGATAATTTTGTTCACATTTTTTCTTCTTCATTTAAACTATTTTTAGAAACATGTTACATTGTTCTATTTTTATTAAAATATTCATAAAATAAAATGGTTAACTCATAGTTTTCTTTTAGATTTGTGTTCCTTTTTTTTTGGATATAAAACTCTGATTAATATTTTTCAGATTTGCGACATTTTACAGCAAGTGCCAATGGAATGATTGTGACACTCAACAGCAAGACAGGTAATCTTCTATTTTATAATAAGAAGTCCATTCCGTTCCAGCTCACCAAGTTTTTCAGATAAACTCTGATATTTTTAGATTTTTTGTTTAAATCCTATTAAATGTGTGCAAAATTATAAACCTCAGTTCTAAATACTTGGGCACAGGAACTGGGGGGTGGGTGTTGTACATGCCCCTCAACTTAGGAAATAGAGAGTGCCCCCCTACCCCTCCCCACACACACTCCCAAAGTTGTTCCTAGAGGCCGGCAATAGCACTCTTTTCAACCATTTTTGGAATATATTATTTTCTCAATTAATTAATCAAAGTTGAAAATTGACACATTTAATAATGTATAGTATCGCATGTTTATGATAGTCTATATTTCAGATATTTTTATTTTCAATATACCGTCTATATTAAAAAATGTACACTGATTTTCAGGGGAGATAATGTGGAACAGGAAGTATGACTCTCCAGTGGTGGCGATGTATCACATGTACCAAGATGGACTTCAGAAAATTCCATTTACGAGCTTTGCTCCTGAAACTCTCTACCATCTGACTGGCCAGCTTTCAGAAACAGTTTGGCGAAACAGATTCTTAGATTACGGAAACTCACCAGATTTCTAGTGAGTTACGTTAGCTCAGTCTTGCATGTTGTTTATAATATTAATAATATCGTGTTATAGATCTTACAAAGTTTTTTTAAATTTCATCCAAATTGTGGTGATAAACATTTTTCAAAATAAATGAATACATATTAAAATTTAACAAATGTTTTACTGTTATTTAATACAGACATTTTTTGAGAAAATTGTACTTTCATGTAAATATTTGAGATATTTCAATCGATCTGAATTTATACATTTTACTTCCTAAATTATTATATATAATATCCCATGTCTGTAATTTTACAATTTACAAAGTAAGTCGATCAGAAGGCTGATATATAATGAAGCATGAGTGATAATGAATTTTTAACATATTTCCTTGTATTTCAGTCCTACGCTCTATGTTGGAGAACACAAGTATGGCCCATATGCCCTTGCTTCTTTTGTGGATGAAAATACTGTTACAGTTGCAGTAAGTCTTATTTGTGTTCGAAAGTAATATGTTTAAAATATTTTACAAATCTGAAGTTTTTAACAAAGATTTATCGAGACTTAGTGGAGTTTGAATGTTAATTATTTGATATTAGAGATCTTTTAAGTTATGTTTAATTAATTGTTATGCTTCTGTAGGTAGTTGCAGAAAAGTAATTTTTATGTTTTAATAGATCTTTAAAATGTTCTTTCTCCTTCAGCCAAAAAATCAGGCACCACTTCTGATTGAGGGTCCTGTTCCCCAAGAAAGACTATCGGAGCACAAGAAAGGATTCCACAAAGATACAACATTTTCTAGCGGAGTTGGCTTGCTTGTTCTAGGTATGGATTTTGCATTAAATAACCGTTGTAAAAGTCACAAATACCCACGGCCACGGTTTTTTGATTAAATGTTTCACGGATCTGTCGACATGTTTACAAAAGTTCCACAGAACAAATAAAATATAAGAGGTTTTTAATTTTTTTACCACCCACCGATATGTTTTCATTCCCGACCAGAAAACAAAATCTTTCCAATTGTTTTCTGTGGGAGTAAAATTAATGATTTTGATTAGAAATGCAGGAATATATGACATAAATGCATCTGAAATTTGATGTTGGACTCCGGTTGCCATTTTTTAATAATTTCGCAATGTGCAAGAGTTCAGGTTCACGACGAGAGTTTGACGTGACCATACCAAAATAGTGTCGTACTTGGTTACAGATTTACAGTACATGAACAGGTGCAATGATAGCCCAGAAAGTCTGAAAACTTAAAAATGTCCAGTGGGTCCATGCAGTTAAATCTTATTGTATTAGTATTATGCATATTTTTTCCCCCGTCCTACAATGGCCAATTGGGATTGGAAAACCCCCCTCAAAAAAATGGTTTTTCTTCTCTTTTTTGTTTTCCTGTGGCCATCAACAAAATTGACCAAAAAAAATCTGTTGAACATTTAATAAAAAAAACCGTGACCAAACTAGCAGGCTATAAAATGAAAATGTTTCCTTTACATTTTGTTGGATAACATGAAATATTAATTAAATAACTATTGTAAAAAGAATGCATAATTGGTTAACTGTTGATGGAAAATGTTTCCTCTACACTCTGTAAGATAGCATGAAATATTAATTATATAACCATTGTAAAAGGAATGCCTAAATGGCTAACTGTTGAATGAAAATGTTTCCTCTACACTCTGTAGGATAACATGAAATATTAATTATATAACCATTGTAAAAGGAATGCCTAACTGGCTAACTGTTAAATGAAAATGTTTCCTCTACACTGTAGGATATCATGAGGTTCCTGATGCCTCTTCATGGACATTCAACCCTCGGCCAGGTATCACAGACAAGTCGGAGAAAATCATTAAAGTGGACACGCCGTCTCACCAGTCGGGTGTGTCTAACACCAGTGACAACAGCTCGGAGCCACAGAGTCTAGGGATTATGGTTTATCTGAGGACATTTGGGATCGACTTCAAGTTTCTCACTACCGTTGTGCTCCTTGTGACCACTATAGTTGCTGTGGTATATTACTTTCCCAGGGTAAATATTTTAATATGAATAATAAAAAATAAAAAATTGTATTGTCACAGTGTGTGAGATGAGTTATACTCAAAATACTAAATATAAATGGCAAAGGTATTGATTTTAGAAAAATATTTGATGAGAAACGGCAGCGACTGTATAAAACAACTACATGTATAGTCTATTTACGCTACTTGGAACATGGATATTTGTCGATTACTTTTGTTTGTGTGAACCTAGGCGAAAAAGGCTAGAGTTTTGGAAATAGCAAAATCATCCTATGTCCATTTTTTTTCATTACTTTGTTAAATAATAATTTAAAATATTACTCATTCACTCTTATAAAAAAAAATTGAAATATTTCACAACGATAATAAAATTATAAAAAGACGAAATCATTACAAAGTCACGTAACTATCCATTTTATCATTCTTAACATCTCGGTCATTTCCGATAATATTCTTATCTCATCAGTTGTTTTTGCTTTAATAAATAAATCTTTGCAAATATGGCATTGATATTAAATTATGATAAATATATTTATAAAATAATAACAGTGTACTATAGAAATACATTATACAAATAATTACCTAACACCACCATTTTTATATGGATTTGTCTGACTTCTGCAGAAAATCAAACATGGTGGTCAAAGCAACCTCGCTTAGAAGATCAAAAACAATTCTTTTGACTGCCATTCAAATAGTACAGAAGCAATGCACATAGCAATCTAGACAGAAAATAGGACATTTTTTAAATTAAAAAATATCAACATTATATATATTTTGTTTTTTATTTGTCAATATCCGTGTTCCAAGTAGTGTAAACAGACTATAAATGGTTACTTGTTTTGGAAGAAAATGTCTTTTTTGTCCCCTAGACTGAATTATGTAATGATTTACTGCTGTTAAACATTTCTATCTTACTCTATGGTCAGATGATTTCTAAATGTACGTAACATAAAATTAATGTATTCTCCACGTAAATGATTTTTGTTTGGATTACATACTGACTTTATTAATAAAAATTGTATAGATCTGTGTTGAATAAAACAAACTTTACTCTTTATTTCAGAAAACTGAGCACTCTATCAAGATAATGCTTCAGAAACAGCTTGAGGAGCAACGTCTACAACAACAGCTTAATAACCAGAAGCAGCAGTCTGCACAGACATCCATCTCTCCGTCTGTCAGCACCACCGATCTAGAGGAAGAAAAAAGTTTGTCATTTGCAATATCAGATTTAAAAACCTTTTAAAATGCTGACCTATGAACATCTTGTAAACAATTGTTTAAGTCTAATTTTTCATAACCTGTTTTTTTAAATTTCGAACGGCTTGGTAGACTAAGCTTCTTAGGGGCATTTTTATTGTTTTCAGGGAACTTTCTTATCTGACAACAGCTTTCCCTGCTTGTAAAACAATTAGTTTTTACAGCTAATTGTCACCTCTAAGCATTATCAGAAGTTACAAAACAATAGACTGACTATAGACTTTCATACTTCAACATGCATGTTGGATTGCCCTTTATACGTTTAGATTGCGGTCTTCTAATTAGACATCAAATTCAAAAACATATGGTAATTTGGAAAATAATTACTGAAAAAGAAAAGGTTTATTTAATTTCAGGACAGCATGGCATTGACCAGAGGCAAGATGGTGCTAGACCATTGGGGCATGGCATGCCATGCTGAAACAAGCTAGGGAAAACACTATATCTTGAAATATATCTTTTCTTTCACAGTGGAATTTTAAGATCTTTTTATGGGGTGATGTGGGGGGGGTTTCTCCATAATATTTCCAGACAGACTCCCCAAACTTCGGCATTACGGCGATGCAGTCAAACTTTCCTCTGGCTGGCAGACTTGCCTTGATTTTTTACTTTTTTATTTTCTCTAAAGTTGTCGGGAGTTCGGTTGCACAACTTCCTGGGTGAAGGTCAAATGACGTAGCGCATGTGTAGTGTCAAGGTTTTACATTTCCACTTCCGTGTAAACATTTCGTGCCGAAGCTGAAATGTGATGGCAAGTGAAAGAACGAGCGAAGCGCTGAAACTTGATTCAAATTCAGTTGTCACATGTGACACATTCCTGACAGAACCCTTAGTTTTCTGGAGAAATCATCTTTATGGGCCCTAGATTCCTGAAAAGTTTTTCTATAGTTAGGCAGGTCTGTGTGGGGATTGCTTTAATTTTTTTTTAAATGATTAAACCCAGTTAAAGTTTTATTGCAGATTTACTTAATGACAGTTTTTGTTTTTTCAGACTTACCTCAAGGTTTTATTAAAGTGGGCAAAATAATTTTTAATCCTAAAGATGTATTAGGTCATGGGTGTGAAGGAACGTTTGTATACAGGTAAGGAAAATTAATTTGCAGATTTAACTTGCAGGCTCAACCTATACATAGCTAAATTATCCAATTGCTAATTTTTATACATGTTGATTAAAACATTTAGTATTTGGCTAATAAAATATTTTTTTTAAGTGGCCACATTTCAAATTCAAAAAAGTTCACTTCATCCATAATTTCAGAAAATTGGCTGAAATGAAAAAATTTATGTTTTTCACATTCCTGAATTTGATTATTATCAAAATGTGAATATGTAATAATGTTGACTCACAATTTACATACAATTTAATAATGTCATACATGTGGTATTTTTTATTTGTATTAAAATAGCTCATTGGTAGAGCATACAGCCAAAATTTGATTGGTCGTCTGATCGGCACCCTGAGTAACCTATATGTTGGTAGTAGGTTTCCTCTGAAGACCATGAGCTGACATATATAATGAGTTTAGCATCATATAACTACTGATTAATTGGCACACTGGGGTCTTATTAAACATACATTCCTTTCTTTCAGTCCCCTTTAGAAACCTATTTGATGGTAGCAGGTTTCTTCTCAAGACCATGAGTTGACATATTTAATGAGTTTAGCATCATATAACTACTGATTAATTGGTGCACTGGGGTCTTATTAAACATACATTCCTTTCTTTCAATCCCCTTTAGAAACCTATTTGATGGTAGCAGGTTTCTTCTCAAGACCACATGTCACAAATACTGTAGTTTGACACCTAATGGCCACTGTTTAAATATAGGTGTTTTGAACAAACATCCTTTTCTTTTAATCCACTTTTGAAATCTATATGATAGCAGGTTTCTTCTCTAGATCTTGTGTCACAAATACTGTAGTTTGACACCTAATGGCCTCTGTTTGAACATGTCAGGTGTTTTGAACAAACATCCTTTTCTTTTAATCCACGTTTGAAACCTATATGACAGCAGGTTTCTTCTCTAGACCAATTTCAGGGGGAGTGGGATGTAGCTCAAGCAGTAGCATATCCACCTGTGAAGCAGTTGGTCATTCAATTGATCCTTCTCACTAGACCCATTTGCAGTTTGGGCTATTTTCCATTTCAACCAGTGGTCCACAACTGGTTCATCAGAGGCTGTGGTATGTACTATCCTGTCTGGGGAAACTGCATATAAAAGACCACTTGCTGATTATCTGAAAGAGAAACCTACGTGGTGGAAGTGGGTTTCCTCTAAAGAAATATATCAGAATTACCATATGTTTGACATCCAATAGCCAATGATGAAATAAAAATCAGTGTGCTCTAGAGGCATCATTAAATAAAACAAACTTTACTAAATTTCAGGGGAAGGTTTGACAGTCGAGATGTGGCCGTCAAGAGACTTCTACCTGAATGTTTCAGTTTTGCTGATCGTGAGGTCGAGCTACTGCGAGAGTCTGACCAACATCCTAATGTTATACGCTATTTCTGCATGGTAAGGATTTTATTTCACTTCTTTATAATGTCTATGCCTAGAAAGCTGTTTTTTTATATTTTTATGTAACATCTTTCAGTGGTCAAAATATTTTTGTCTCTGCTTCTTTTGGCCAGGAAATGTAATCTAAGTATAGGAAATTTTGCATTTTATACTCATTGTTTAAATAAAATATATCTTCATCATTTTGATATAGAAATATCACAATTGATCAGTAAATAATTAAAACAACTTTAAATGCTAGAATATTTACTTTTCTTGTTTGAATTTTTATTTCGGTTGATATTTTTTATTTGGGCCATTAAGACTTTATAACTTGGTGATGTGAAGGTCCCGTAGAAATTTTAGTCAGTTTCTACCCATGCCATGAGATCAGCTCAGCTTTTCAGTTTTTATATTTTAACAAACAAAACTTGTTACTGTAAATCATGAAACTGATGTATCAAAAAATAAAAATGAGTTAAAATTTAATATTTATTTTTATAAGTGTGTTGTATTTTTGAGATAAGTAGTATATTTTGAGTAAAATTAAAATACATTAATTAAATATTATGTCTATGCAGTTTTCACATTCCCAAACACCCCCCCCCACCGCCCTCCCCCCGACCACCTCCCAGTAGCCAATATTTATTTTTGTGCTTGGAGGGGGGGGGGCGGGGGTCATTAAATAATAATCACATTTTTTTCATTAATTTCATGCTGATATTAAGTCCTTAATTTACAGTACATGTTTTTATCTTGTACAGGAAGCTGACTCACAGTTCCGTTACATTGCACTTGAGTTGTGTGTATCGACTGTACAAGAGTACGTTGAGGGAAAATGTCCGTACACCTCGCAGCTAGATTCAGTAACTGTCTTACAGCAAGCCATGTCAGGAATCAGTCATCTACATTCTCTAGATATAGGTAGGTGTCAGTTGTGAGATTAACGGTGGATTAAGTGCCATGAAACAGTAAATCTACAGTTTATCCCTACATACAGAATTCCTACATAATATCAGTAAAATTAAACCAAAAAGAAAAATAAATTTAAAAATATTTATTTGTGAAATTTTTATTTTCTTATTTGTTTGTGTGTAAGAAGCTACACAGACAAACTGGCATTGTATCCGAGACGGATAAATCATTCATTTTTAGTGACAAATTTAGTTTTGTCTAATCTATCGTTTGGTTTAAAAAAATATTTATTAATGTTACTTTTATAGTATTTCAGAATTTGTTGGTTTTTTATGGTTAAATTCATAGTTGTACAACCCAGGGGGACGGCCTCTGCCTACCAAAATTCTAGCAAAACAGTGAGGATTATTCGGGAAAAGCAAGAAGAACAAATTAGAAATTGGTACTTGTGTTTTTATGTGTTTAAACTTTCAAGCAAATCAACCCCTTAACCAAAGTGTCCCCATTCACCCATGGTTAAATTATAAAAAAATGCTAAATTGATAAAGTGTTAATTTGTTTATTATTGCAGTACATCGAGACGTTAAACCACACAATGTTCTGATATCCCAGCCAAATTCAAAGGGGGAGGTGAGAGCCATGATATCAGACTTTGGTTTGTGTAAAAAGTTAGCTGCCGGTCGGCTCTCGTTTTCACGTCGCTCGGGAGCTGCTGGTACTGAGGGGTGGATTGCACCTGAAATGCTTGATGATGAAAAGAGAACGGTGAGTTAGGATTTTTTTATTAAAATATATATGCACACTGTGTCAAATAGTTGGATTATTTTTTTTTTTAACCACCTCTTGAAAAGTAAAATTTGTTTTATTTAACGACACCTCTAGAGCACATTGATTTTTATCTTATCATCGGCTATTGGACGTCATACATATGGT
>JAULBS010009656.1:0-11193 GCA_032355785.1 Symmetromphalus regularis | reverse complement strand
GCACCAATACATAATATGGGTCGGGAGCTGAACCTAATGCAATAACCAATAATCAAAGCATTAGGTTCCTGAACAAAGTCAAGAACAGAATGGGAGTGCAGTTCTGTTCAAAAGTGTTACAAAAAATGCCCTCAATAACAGTTTGTCTGATGTTTGTATAATACTAATCAGCAATGATATTTATTAAACAACATGATACATTTTACATGGTTTTGAAAACATTTTTTGAAAGGCTTAGTCTTAGTCTAAGACTTAGAAAAAATATCCAGATGTAACTCCCCCACAATGCCCACTTAAAAATTAATTAAAAAAAGTAAAGTTTGTTTTATTTAACGATGCGTCTAGAGGACATTGATTTTTATCTTATCATCGGCTATTGGATGTCAATCATGTGGTCATTCTGACATATATTTTTTAGAGAAAACCTGCTTCTGCCACATAGGCTACTCTTTCCATTGAGTAGCAAGGGATCTTTTATAAGCACTTTCCCACATGCAGGACAGCACATACCATGGCCTTTGATGAAACAGTTGTGGACCACTGATTGGAATGGAAAATAGCCCAAACTGCAAATAAGTCCACTGAGAAGGATCGATCCAATGAACGACAACTTCACAAGTGGACATATTACCGTTTGAACTACATCCTGTTCCACTTAAAAATTAATCTGCATCAACCAAATTTCAGCATTTTGTGAGCTTAGAATAACAGGGTTCTAACTAACCTTTTGGTTATTTTGAAAAAGTTTGGCTACCTTGATTTTAATCTACTGATGTTAAAGCAGCTAGTTCAGATGATTAAAACCTTTTATGATTGGAGGCTGTTATTTAAGCTAATTACCCATCATTCACTGTGTTAATTAGGGAAATATAACAAACAGAACCCTGATGGGCCAAATTAAATGTAAATTAAATGTGATTGGTTCTCTAACTTTGAAAATTGAATACTCATAGGCTGAAAGTTGAAGTTAGAACCATATTATTCTCAGTCTAACTACACTCCGCGAATTAGAACTATGTAATTCTGATGTGACAGCTGAGTCATTGAAGATTTTTACATGCAAACTTGTTCAGTAGACAGAATTATGTGACACATAATTTGGACAAAAATGTGAGTTAGAGCCCTGTAATTCTAAGGTTGCAATTTGCTGTCATCAAGACCATCGAGGGCGGCGGTAAGCCCTGGCCTGGGTTCTGCATAGGACCCAAGGTCACTTGAGACTAATATATGAATCTATTTTATATTTTTTATGGGTCCTTGGGCATTCACAGGCCCTGGGACTCTTGCCCCTGCTGAGCTGCCTCCCCCCCTCCCCCCCCTTTGGTGGGCATGGCTGTCATGCTGCAGAAAGAACTTTTGTATATACTGGTGTGTCCATCTGATCTCAAAGTTACTAAGGTAATAATTACCATAGTGCACCACCATCTAATTATGAACCCTGAATCTGTGTATACATGTTTATTTTGTTACGATTTTTCTTTTTGTCCAGTGCCAGAGGCATCAAAGGAAGAGATGATGGCAAAGACAGTGACAGAGATTGTAAATGCTTTGATAAAGGCTCATCAAGATGGAAAAGATATTGATCTGAATAGGTACACATAGTTGAATCTTTAAGCCAGAATGTTGACATGAATGCAGAAGTAGAAACTGTCTCACCAGTAGTGGTAGCAGAACCAGTTTTAAGCCAATTGGACTTATTGGGTCATGCGATAAAAGGATGGTTGGCTAGATAAAGGCACCCCCCCACCCTTTCCTCGATAGGGAAACCTAGTCTTGTAAAGTAAAACTACCTTCTAACAGAACCTGACCTGTTCCAAATTAGGCCCCGCAATTCTTAAGGCCAGCACTGACTAGTAGTCTAGTACCAAACATAATTTACTGTTTTCATCCATCCATCCTTCCTTCTTTCCATTCTTCCATCCATCCTTCCATCCATCCATCCATCCATCCATCCATCCAACCAACCAACCAACCAACCACACATTCACTGAACAACTGACCCACGATTTCAGTTTATTGTTTCTGTTTTAGACTAAAGACAAGAGTAGCGAGTAAATACTGTATGCCCAGTCAACCTCGATTGGTGGACATCATTGCAGCAGTACCACAACAATACAAGAAGGTATTTTCATCAGAGTTTGTAAAAACAGCATCCTCTGAACAATTTAATACTAGCAGAATATCACTCTTAAGTGGTCGTTCATAATTCTAAACATTTTCCAAAGATTTGTACAGAATGTATGCTTTTTCAGACATTCCCCTCAATTTCATGTTCATAAAATGTTCATTTTACAAGACATTTCAATCAGATTTTCATAATTAATTTAAATTTGTAAGCTGGCCATGTACCCCCTTCACAAGGAGTGTACATTTTAAACAAATTGGAAAGTGTCAGTAATAGTGAACAATCCTAAAATTAGTATTTAAAGATAGATAGATAGATAGTAGAGGCACTGATGTTCCGTTTCAGATTTTAATAAGTTCCGTTTTTTTCCGTTTCCGTAAATTTAATAATTTAATTTTGTGTTCCATTGAAATACTATCCATTAAACACACACATATACGCACATGCACACAAACATGAATTAAAACTTGTTTAATACGCCATGACATGAGTTCTGTAAATCACGGTTTTTGAGAAAATCTCTGAATGTAATACAAAATTTATCTCATAAAAATGATTTTTAATTGTATCATTTATTTACCAAACTTGAAAACCAATTCTCATCGTTTTAAATTATGAAGAATATTATAAATAAATCGACCCAAAATATGTTATAAATCTTTAACTGGCGTAATTGTCAAAAAAAATTAGCAAAAGAAATATTTAAAAAACGTCAGGTTTTCTCCATTATAAAATTGACAGAAGCATATACCAAATGACTGGTGATCTGCG
This sequence comes from Symmetromphalus regularis, assembly GCA_032355785.1. Lineage (NCBI taxonomy): Eukaryota > Metazoa > Mollusca > Gastropoda > Neomphalida > Neomphalidae > Symmetromphalus > Symmetromphalus regularis. The sequence continues at coordinate 8,297 of JAULBS010009656.1, read as the reverse complement.
GGCTGAACTAATTTAGCGTAACACGTACAGATATCAGTGTAGTCAGGTATCAATATTTTCTGTTTCCAAAATCCGTTTAATTAATAAACTGCTATTTGAAGACGAATAATAATGTTTTAAGAGAAAATCGGGAGTTCCGTTTCAGATAGGTTTTTCCACCATTCCGTTTGCATTTCCATTATTGCAGAAAATCAATGCCTCTAAAATAGATAGATAGATAGATAGATTTTTTGTTTAATGACCCCCAAGCACAAAAAATAAACCGGCTATTGGGGGTCATATAATGGATAAACATAAAAAATTATTAAAAATAAATCTGTGAAAATCTTTAATTTTAAAGAGATTTCTGGTTTTTGGTTAATGTTCATTGAAAAATATTGTACTGTATACAATACAGTATAAAGGTAATTTATCTCAATTCAGATAAAAGTTTTTATAACTAAATCTTACAGTCAGGACTCCTTAAAATTGCACAAAATCTATTTTTTTGTTCATCCATTACTCCTGCAAGTGTAGCTTTGTGTATCAAATCTTTCATTCAGACATTTAATTATGTTTAGTATTCACATAATTTATTTATAATGTGTTATGCAAAATAAAATGATATTCCAAATGTTTTCATTGTAGGTGTTGTTGCCAAAGTTACGAGCCAAACCTGTGAGAACTGCAAGTGGGGTGAGTGATAATTATTTTGTTCCTTTGCAGGGGTTTAACTTTTGTGTGGGGGGCACAGCGATTATTGCCTTGGATTCATATGAATCAAGAAGGTACCAAAGCAATTTTGAGGACACGTCAAGGGCTCAACTGCTAATGTGTTTCCTATGAGGCAAGCGGGGAAAAACGTTATGGCAATATTTGCCTTCGTTAGAAGTGAAATTGAGAGGGCATTGTGGCAAAGTGACAGGGGGGTGCGGTAATAAACCCTCAATGTCTTGGTAAAATTTGTCCCCTGCCATTGTACAGTCAAACACAGTTATCTTGATATTGAAGGGATCAAACTAAATGGTGAAGATATTAATGTTTCGAGATTAATTAATTGTTACTTAAAAATTTTGATTAAACTTATTTAATACATAAAATTCTGCTGCCGTACATTTTAAATTTACATACAGTAAAGGCTTTGTTTAAAAAAAAAATCAGTGTCGTTAATTGAATAAGTACTACAAATTCCTTTCTTTATAGTATATTTAGTAATTTTTAAAATTTAACTGTTACACCAGAATTTTGATAGAATTTATTTAATATATAAAATTCTGCTGCCTTACTACCATTGAAATGCAAATGCATATAAAGACTTTGTTTTTAATTGCACTTCGTTTTGCAGTGCCTAAGAAAACGTCAAATGAAATAGCATTTTTGATCTTCAAAAGTACCCCAAATTCTTTTCTTTATAGTATATTTAGTAAAAAACATTAGGAGCCATTCAAATATTATGTAACGCTATTTTTGTCAAAATTAGACACCCACCCACCCCCTTGTAATGCTCTGTAACACTAGACCATACACACCTAAAATATTACATAACTCTTGGAGATAACCCCCCATCCCCCAACACATACATGTAGACAAAGCAACATGGCAATGTTTATGTTTACGCATGTCTATTACGATGACAACTTCAAAAGTGACGTATTGCTGTACGAGAATCTCCTTAGGGAAAACGTATAAATAAAATATATAAATGTCTGTTGTAAGCATTTCAGTTATAATTGTTTTGGGTTTATATTTACCTCTAAAAACCTTCATTATATATTGTTGTCATTGCATGGCACATTTAAGGGAAAACAAAGTTGTGTTATACAGTAACAGGGCCAAGGATTCTTGATCACCCCACCCACCACCGTTTTCTTGTATTTAAAAAATATATATATATTTTCTGAGTGAATGGATGTGAAAATTAACCATTTTTCCCCAGTTCTGGTCATCCACCACATTTGGACCCCCCTTTTTCAGAAAACCTGCATCTGCGCCTGTCATTTAAAACTGTTCAGCACACCTCTTTACCCCTTGTAATGCCACGTAATGTTTGGATCTGTACCCCACACACCCGTAAGTGTTACACAATATTTAAATGGCCCCTTATTACTGACTAATAATATGCTTTGATTTTATACCAGAATAGTAATATGACCTTAAATTAACATTTCTAATAAAGGAATAATTCTGTGGGTTACATAAAATATGTGTTTACCATGCCTAAACTATTACTATGAAATCTTTTATTTTCATGGAGGTCCAGTTTTCATGTAATCATGGCCTATATAATATAATTGAATATTAAATACAATACCATTCATAAATCCATAAATTCAGGAATCCAAAGAAATCTCCATCTACACAAAGCTGTGAACATTTATCAGGCATGGGAATTGTATGTCCATCGGTGTGTATATATATGCCAGTAAAGTTCACAATACACCTCAACGTATATCCCGTATGCCCCAAAGCTTAAAGTAAAAAAAAAAAAGGTGGGTAATGTTAACTGTACAAATGGAAAGTTTTTCTCAATTTCAGTGCACTGAATTGACCTCTAAAATACCCAAATTCATTTTCGGGCAGGGGACTTCACCCTTCTGGACCCCCTACAGAAGCATTGCCCCTGCACCCTTTTGGGGTCTAGGGATGCCCAGGATAAAAAGAAATTCACAATAAGAGGAATCATCCGAACTATAATATGAAATTATTTTGATGTGTTCTGTGATTAAAGGAAAGAAAACCTATTTTAAAGTGCATACATTATTTGTGTTTTGCAGATAGCAGTCGTAGCAGTGATGTGTAAACCACACCGCTGTCCACACATAGCCATGACGGGAAACATCTGTGTGTAAGTTAATAATACTGACATCATTTTAACATAGAAAGTTAGTCTGAGGTGCTTTAATTATAGGATCAAACCACTTTGGTAGACTCATTCAGGCCTTTCCCCAGGATTTGTTTATGGCGCTTACTTGCAGTGATATACCATCTATAAACATTTAGCTAATCATGCAAGCCATGTTATGATCAATTCCAGGGTCCCTATTCAGTACCATAATGTACCCCACCCCTCCCAAGGAGTGAATACCTTTGTATGACCAAGTTACTGACAAGTAGAAGAGCTCTCTTCTCTAAGTGCCTCAAATTAAGCCGACATGGTGCTACAGTGAAGGCGCTAAGCAAATATTAAGTCGCTTACATAGCAAGCTAAGGGAGCATGGCCCGTGAAGCCTTATGGCTCTGGGGAAAGCTCTGCTCATTGTCTATTTTTTTCCCTGTTTCAATCAGTGCCCCACCACTGGTACGTCAAAGGCCATGGTATGTTTATTCTGACCGTGGAATTGCATATAAAATATCTCTTGCTGCTAATGGAAAATGTAGCTGGTTTCCTGTAATGACCGTCAGAATGAATGTTTGACATCCAGTAGCCAGTGTTTAATGTATCAAGTGATGTTGTTAATTCAACTGAAGTGTTTTCATAAAATTTGCAAAATTCATGTGACATCAAAGTGAAAAATCGCCAATGTTTGCCTAAGGCACTGGTGGCTTTATTTTATTAATATTAGTGTTTTAGTTGTACAAGTACTGTCTAATTACAATACATTTTATCTGTTCAGATACTGTCCTGGGGGACCAGATTCTGACTTTGAATATTCTACACAGTCCTACACTGGATATGAGGTAAGTGATCCTATTCACTTTATGATTATTATTTGTCCTTACTTGTTCCAGCTAGTGATCCACAACTGGTATGTCAAAGGCAGTGATACGTACTTCTTTGTTGGAGAAAGTGTATATGTAAAACATTTTTAAGACACCTTGCTATTAATTAGAAACAAAAAAATCTGGTAGTTTATGCAGGTTTCATCTATAGACCATGTGTCACATAAAAACCAATCTTTCCTTTCTTTTATCTTTACTTTCAGACAATATTTTGATGTTTATATTTGTGTCACTACATAATTGGACTTATCCGTTGCCAGTTCATTACAAACTTCATACTCACACTACATATGGACAAATAAATATTAAAAAATTGTTTGGGGCAAAAATAATATGAATTTTTTTAATATGTGATTTTACAAGGTCTTTTTTTTGTAGCCAACATCTATGAGAGCAATCAGGGCAAGATACAACCCTTATCTTCAGACACGACACAGAGTGGAACAGGTAAGCTATCGTTTCCATTACTGTCCAGGTTAAGGGACGTCATCAACTTTCTCATTTGTTAAACTCATTTCTATGTAAGTTACGGCTATACTGGCTTTTCAGAATAGCAAAAACGATATTTTTTGTTGCTCATGGCTTGCATAACTATTATTTTATGTAACCCCTTTTTTCCATAGTGCCAATATTCTATTAACCATCATCAGATTTACTACCAAAAATCTAATTTAATATTCTTTCACAATTTAAGAACCTAGAAATAGAGTCCATGTTTAAGTTGAGACACTGTTTGTGTTGTCGAGTTATTGTTATTGTTGACCAATCATGTTACTTGTACTTAGGTTTTATGACCCACTTTAATATAAACACCAAATGACCCACTTTAATATAAACACCAATATGTTGTGCATTATGAGTAATAATATAACATACGAACCAGTGATATTGGAAGAAAAGGAATGCATGTTTGTCTCTGTCCTTGTCTGTGATACAGTTTTATTTATCTCTGGTACATTTATTAGTTATATTTACCTTATTTGAGTTTAGAATAATCTCTATATTTTCATTGCCCTTCACAGTTGAAGCAGCTTGGTCACAGTGTGGACAAGGTTGAGTTTATTGTAATGGGTGGAACGTTCATGTGTCTGTCGGATGAATACCGCGATTACTTTATCAGAAATCTGCACGATGCTCTGTCGGGAAACACCAGCAGTTCTGTAGAGGAGGCTGTCAAGTAAGTGTTATTTTCACACTTACTGTTACCTGGGTTTAAAATTTAGTTACTTCTCCAGGCCAACTGTAATTTACATTCTCACTTGCCCTAACTAAAGTTTTGGACTTGTCCATCCAAAAATACCATTTAAAAGTGAAAGTAAAGTTTGTTTTATTTAACGTCACCTCTAGAATACATTGATTTTTATCTTATCATCGGCTATTGGACATCAATCATATGGTCATTCTGATATATTTATTTGGAGAAAACCTGCTGCCACCACATAGGCTACTCTTTCTGATAAGCAACAACTGATCTTTTATAAGCACTATCCCACAGACTGGACAGCACATACCACAGTCTTTTATGAACCAGTAATGGACCACTGGTTGCAACAAAAAATAGCCCAAACTGGAAATGGGTCACCTGAGAAGGATCGATCTGACGACCGACCGGTTCACAGGCAGACATGCTACCATTTGAGCTACATCTCGCTTCACATTTAAAAGTGAATAAATGAATATGTTTGCCTTTACAATTAGACCCTGAGAAGGATCGATCTGACGACCGACCGGTTCACAGGCAGACATGCTACCATTTGAGCTACATCTCGCTCCACATTTAAAAGTGAATAAATGAATATGTTTGCCTTTACAATTAGACCATGTAATGGGGGAATGGTGCATTATAAAATGTGTTGTGTTTGTATTCAAAATACATGTTATAACGGGTTTCTGGGTAATGGTAGGATGTAAACATCAACTTTGTTTTGTGTTTGATAATAGTCGCCTAGCTCCATGCCAAAGAAATTTGTAATTGTTGGCTTTTGATACATATTAATTTGACAGCCTGTTTATCAATATGCAAATTGTTGTCAAAGTTCCGTTCTGTTTGGAAAACCAAGTAATTTTTTTTATATTTCATGTTGCATGTGAAATTCATAATATTTTATAGATAAGTGATGTCATTTTATTAAGAATTTTATTGTTACTTGCCCATTGACAAGTTAGATCTTGAACATTGGTTGCCAAACTGCCATATTCTCCTTGCTTTGTGGATTGGGCAATGACATTTTTCATTTGCCAATACAAATTTTAAACTGATATTTGATAAAAGTTGTCTTCTAAGTATATGGATCAGTTTTTCTAATAATGTCAATTTTTTATTTTTTTTATTTTGTTATACTAATATTAATTTACTTTTAACTTTCAGGTATTCTGAGAAAAGCAAGACAAAATGTATAGGCATAACGATTGAGACTCGACCAGATTACTGTTTGAGAAAACACCTCAGGTCCATTGGTTTCTTCGTTGTTTTCTTCGTTAGCCAACTGTTTAATTTTTTTTTGGATCATGGATCTGTCATCATGCTTTTTAGTTGAAATGTAATAAAAATAAAATTCCATTATTTATGAAAATTTTCCCACTGATCACACTAAAATTAATGATATTTTCAGGATATGGTAGGAAGTCATAACAAATTTTAATTTATTTTTATTTTGCCACACCACTTGCTTCAAAAATGGTAATTTGAAAAATTAAAGAAAGTGTGGCCTTATTATTTTTGAAAGTCATTGCTGGTATTGTTGGGGTTAAACTTGAACCTTAATTGGAATGAACATTTTTTGTTTTGTTTTGTTTAACAACACCACCAGAGCACATTGATTTATTAATCGTTGGCTATTGGATGTCAAACTTTTGGTAATTTTGACACATAGTCAAATGTGACACAGTCTATAATGGGTTTTGAGTGACTCTTTTCTGCTTGAGAGCCCACATGGAATGAACATAAATACAACCAACCAGCACCTAGTCTCACAAACCATTATATCATTATCAATATGCAGAAAGGAAGATTGTGAAAATATTCTTATATTTAAAAAAATATATATTTATGATAAAAAAGTTTATTATCCCTAGAAGCAGAATATGATAGTGTCGGGGGGCCCCGAGCTCACTATCTCACAAAAAACTATATTATACTTCTATATTTACATTAACAAGAATATATTTATATACAAAACATAAAAACTTTTCTGGTTGTTTTCTGGGGACAAAGACAGCAAAAAAAGAAAAAGAGAAATTAGTGTATAGATTGAGGGAAAAACGTGTGATAGAAAGGGTATTGTTTAATGATATTTAAATATTTAATCCTTCATAAAAAAAATCCTTGGTAAGATACCCCAAAATAAAATAAATTTTAACTTATAGTTATAAAATAGTACCATAAATTGGGCATTTTTAACTCCTTACATTTTTTAATTTTAATTTTAAAAGATGTTAATTGTTCTTTCTACTGCATGAGGATTAATTTATTTTAAAATTTTAATTCTTTGTTTTAGTGATATGTTGCGGTATGGGTGTACACGTCTCGAGATTGGAGTACAGAGTGTGTATGAAGATGTTGCAAGAGATACTAACAGGTACGGTGTTACTTTATAAACATGTCTGTGAAATACATTTGTAAAATCACTAGTTCTGTTTTAATCATGCACATGTGAAGATGTTGCAAGAGATACAAACAGGTACAGTGTTACTTTATAAACACGTCTGTGAAATACATTTGTAAAATCACTAGTTCTGTTTTAATCATGCACGTGTGAAGATGTTGCAAGAGATACAAACAGGTACAGTGTTACTTTATAAACATGTCTGTGAAATACATTTGTAAAATCACTAGTTCTGTTTTAATCATGCACGTGTGAAGATGTTGGCAAATACATGGGGTGCAACGATATGGTCAAAACCGTTTTACAATATTTTGCGATACAGCAAACTCATATTGCAATACAGTCTGATTACTTACCAAGATTTGATAGTCATATTTTGATACTATAATACAAATTACTAAACATATCTCCGACAGGCAGACCTGTACCAATTTCTGATGAAAAATAAATAAATATATTGACACAGAAGATTTATATGTTTTAATTAAGTTTAACTTTTATAACTTACTGTCATAGTGATAGGTTTTATAAGATAATGGATACTCATTAGGTAGATATATCATGATACACAAAACATATCACAGTATGTGTCGCACTCGATATGTATTGGAATATACCAGTATATTGTTGTACCCCTAGCAAACAGATTTGTCATCACTTTATGAACATGAAAGATACCAGGGCTGTATTAACCCCCCCCTCAACATCCCCCACTCCTCTGAAAATCTTAACTTATGATCAGTGTACACCCCTGGATATTATGTTATTAAAACCATCACTTTGGTTCACTGAGACAAAAAAAAGAAGATGACTTAGTCCTCATTTCATAGTTTGGAATTCAGACATATTGTTTTTGTAAAATAAATCCTGATTACTTTAAATACCTGTTTATTGATTATAATCATAATACAAAATAAAAAAAAGTTTTAATAAAATAAAAATAATTTGTGTTATTAAAAACTTAATTTAGTTGACTTGTTACTCAAATCCTGG
>JAULBS010009645.1:0-11193 GCA_032355785.1 Symmetromphalus regularis | reverse complement strand
TACAAAAATGATTTCCTGTTTCTTACAAACAGAATAACATGAACAGGATATCACACACAACTACAAAAATGATTTCCTGTTTCTTACAAACAGAATAACATGAACAGGATATCACACACAACTACAAAAATGATTTCCAGTTTCTTACAAACAGAATAACATGAACAGGATATCACACACAACTACAAAAATGGAACAAACGAAAAATTGGTTGGTTGTACTTATTTTCATGCTTACATCCATTGCAAAGCACTCATTCTGGGTTGGAGCCACTACTGAGATTAAAAATCCCATGCCTCGACTGAGATTCGATTTTACTACCTACCAGCCACAAGTCTGATAGCTTAACCATTGCCCCAATGAGGCCAACAAGTAAAATTTGATTATGGTCCATTTTTCTTTAAATTTTCCAGCTCATCTCATTCCAACAAATGATATATGTATTTGTAAGATAGGTTTGGGCTATTTTCTTTTCCAACCAGTGGTCTACAACTGGTTCATCAAAGGCCATGGTATGTGCTGTCCTGTATGCAGAACTGTGCATATAAAATACCCCTTGCTGCTTATCAGAAAGAGCAGCCTATTTACTCTAAAAATATGTCAGAATGACCATATGGTTGACGTCCAATAGCTGATGATAAGATAAAAATCAATGTGCTCTAGAGGCGTTGTTAAATAAAACAAACTTCACTTCACTTTTTGTAAGATAGGAAAAGAAATGATTGTTTGTTTAACAACACCCCAGCACATTGTTTATTCAACAGCTTTTAGCTATCAAGACATATAGTGTTTTGCTACTCATGGTCTTTCAAAGAAACTCGCTACCACCATATACATGTAGGCTACTTATTCTGAGTAGTAGTGGAGCAGTGAATGGTCCAAGTAGTGTACACATGCCCACATTTTATACTCAAATATTCTGACATTTCTATTTCATCCAACAGCTTGGAAACCTTGTTTTAAAAACAAGTAATAAAAAAACCCCAAATAACCTCAGGCCAGAGTTTTTATTATTATTTGTTTCATGTACTTGCTGAATCAACATTTTGCTAAATTAAAATTAAAAGTGAACATTCATACTTAGTGCCAACTGACCTAAAGCCTAGAAAAAAAATAATAAAAACTAAAAAACACTGCATACTATATTTTAACTACCATAGGCAATATGGGTGCACTGCCCAGGGTTCAAACAAAAACATTAAATTTACACTTTGAAGTTGAATAATTTCTTTTCATAGAGGGTAAATATATGCATATGAAATATATGTATGACCAGTAAAGTGAGTAAAACTGGTAAAATTAATTTTATACCAAATTTTATTTTCCCCTCCCAAGAAATTTTGTAACTTTTAAAAAATATTTTATTTTCTCCCTTCTACTCTATTTTTTGTGGGCCTATGTTTGAGAAACTAAAAATAAAATTGTTTTGCCTAATAAAAAAATCTATAATAACCTTAGTTATAATCATCAAAGTGTTTTAAGTACAGAACCCCACCACTGCCACCAAATGATACAGCAACCTGCAGTGTGTGCTACTATTACATATCCATCCCAAATGAAGCCTAATTATCCCTTCTAATGCTGCATCACTGTCTGCAAATAGGTCTCGTTTAAAGACAAAACTGCTCCGAGGCAGACACATGTTTATTTTAAAAACAGACACTGGGTGGTATCGGTAGCATTGGATTGATCTGTAAGTAGGTAGCAAGTGTTGTGGATTAAAATTCCTGCCGAGCTGTCAGTCACAACAGAATACAATGCCAGGAGAGGTTTTTTCTCTATCAAAGATGTACCAGTCCCAGATTTGAAGCTCAAATCTCAGTCAAGGCATGGAATGTTTCACTTTGGTACCAACTCCAACCCAGAGTCATTGTCCACAAATAGATGTACATCACTTACACCGACAAGTGGTCCACCACTGATTTACCAAAAGCCATGGTTTGTGCTATCCTGTCCTGAAAGTTCATATAAAAGATCTCTTGCTGTTTATTGGAAAGAGTAGCCATGTTACTGTAGATGTCACTTGTACCAAATGATTCAATCAACACTGCAGGAGGAGGGTAAATTTTTAAATTTCTCTTGTAAAATTTGCATTACAACAGGGCTTCTAGAATTTTTTTTAAATCCACTAGCCGTCAGATCAGTCATTTTAAAAATTCACTAGCCCGACTTAAAAATTCACTAGTCCTACCTCCTAAAAATATAAATAAAATTTGACAATCGGATCGACTCGCTACATTTAGTAGGATTCAAAAAAAATCTATTACAAAAAATGCATGTGTCTGCACCCTGATTCATTGTAAGATTAGTGTCATGGTTTTCAAAAACAAAAGAACACAACAGATCTTTCAAATAACAACCTACAAGTTTATTTACAAAAATTGCCACATGCGATCAGTTTGTCTCAGACTTCGTGGATGACTGACTCAGTCGGAGTAAGATTAAAACCTGACAACCTAAAGTAAAATAATTATTAACGTCAATGTAATAGGTAACAATGGATACATTAATTACTTATAATAATTTTAATGATAAAAGAAAAGTCTGATTAGTTTTGACCGGAGCCTTTCGGCACTCTTCAGGATATTACGACATCTTGCCGTAAACAGAAATCTTGGACTGCATTTTTTTTGCAGTTTACGCTTGCGAGTTATTTGACGTGTTCCAGTCTAAAATAGTCGGGACTTTATTTATTGAAAAAAGCATATCGAGCACTTTCCATTACTGAACATAGCGTGTTGTATTGTGAATGAATTACGAATGCAGCTGAAAAACATATCATGTCAATATTAATAGCACATTTTTTTCCTTTTTTTTTTATTGTTTCGTGGCAGTTTTCGTTTTTTAAAATTTTTATTTTTTTTGAAATTCCACTAGCCGTCAGGCTAATGGAAAGTGATTATTTGGTAGCCTGACCGCAAAACTACTAGTCACGGGCATCAGGCTACCATATTCTAGAAACCCTGTACAAATTTCTAAAATTTCTATACTACCTCTCTATATGTTTGTGGAGGATACCCAAGGAATAACTTCCCAGTTTCAGAATCATCCAATCAAAACTCTAGTGTAAAGGTTGATGACAGACAGCCGGATATCAGACATTAATCAGAACAAAAAAGCTCTGATTACAAACATCATAAAAACATTTTAAAAGTGTTACAGTACCAACAATATATCAGCCAATACAAATAATGCATTCTGGTGATCAGGCCAATGAATGATGTTGTTTTATCAATAATGTGTGACCTAAATAATATTATGCATTCTAGTAATCTGACCAATGAATGATGTAGTTTTATCAATAATGTGTGACCTAAATAATATTATGCATTCTAGTAATCTGACCAATGAATGATGTAGTTTTATCTATACGTGACCTCTCTATCACAAAATGTTGGTTCTATCTGTGGTGGGTAATATATGGTGGCACTGATATCATTTTAACTGATCCAAACTGAGAAAGGTTCAGTGTCAGTTGAGTATACGTTCTAGAGGTAGTTAGGTTAAAAGTATTTACGTGCTTACATTCTTGTATATCCAATTAAGGTTCAAGTGTGCTGTCCTGGGCACATATCTCCGATTCCTGTTGTTTTTCCTTAACATAATATTAGTGAGAAAAAAAAAAGCAATGATTGTTTAATGATGCCTCCCCCACCCCCCACCCTTCCAGCATATTGGTTAAACAGCAGCTATTAGGTGTTAAATTCACATTATATGTGACTTATCGACTTCACCCTAACCCCTCCCGCCACATAGGCTACTTGTTTTAGCAGTAAGGAATCTTCCCCTTACCACTGATGTGTTACACCACATGTAGTTCTGGATCAATGGCTAGAAAAAACTGCAAATGGGTCTAATGAATGCACATGAATCTACTTGGTAATCATAATATATTGGTAATAGCAATGTGCACACAAAATGTTATATTGAATTGGAGATGTTTATTTTTGCATTTTTATTAGTCAAAGTGTATTATATTAGTGTATGCTCCTAAAGTAAGTTTAGTCGCTGAGTACACCTAACTCAAAATGTTCAATTTCGAGGGCTGTGCAAGTTTCACAGACAGGATAGCACAAATTATGGCCTTTAATAAAAAAAAGTAGTAAGCCAATGATTAAAGGAAATGATTGTTTATTTAATGACATCTCAGCACATTGTTTATTCAGCGGCTATTAGGTATCAGAAGTATGTTGTTTAGTGACTCACAGTCTTCAGAAGAAACTCATTACTGCCACATAGGCAGCTCTTTCTGATTAGCAGCAAGGGATCTTTTATATGTGGTTTCCCAGAGACAGGATAGCACATACCATGGCCTTTTATAATTCAGTTGTGGACCATTGGTCAGTGCAAGTGCAAGTGGTGTACACCTATCAATTGAGTTTTTCCAACTAGTGGTCCACAACTCGAACATCAAAGGCTGTCATATGTACTGTCCTGTCTGTGGGATGGTGCACATAAAAGACCCCTTGCTGCTTATCGGAAAGAGTAGCCTATATGGCAGAAGTGGGTTGCCTCCAAATACAAATGTCAGAATGACCATATGATTATCCAATAGCCGATGATAAGATAAAAATCAGTGTGCTCTAGATGCTTCATCAAATAAAACAAACTTTACTTTACAACCAGGTTATACTTAAACACCAACAGATAAAATATCTATTTATAGAAAAAAATCTTCAAAACAATGGTTGCTAGCAGGTAATCATAAAGAGGTTTCAAGTCGCTGACGCCACCCTACAAATGAACCTTATAGACTTACATCACACAACAGATAAGATTACTGGAAATAAACAGTAAATCCAAAGATATTCCCTGACCTAGAAGATAAACAGTTGATACTAATAAACATTAAACTGAAAGATATATGTACAGTCAAAACTAGCATAATGGCCACCTCACAGAATGAGCACATGTTCTTCTTCTTTTCGTTCACTTGTTAGCAATGGTGGCAGCAATGACAGAGAGTTCAATTCTGATGCCATAGAGCTTATTTTCGAAACAGTATTGTGGTGCAGTGAATAGTAAAGAATTATCCCAGAAAATCAGTGCCTCTATATACGGTTACATTTACTTTGTGGTCATTTTGTGATTATTTGATAAAAATGTTAAGATCTGCCATGCTTTTTGGTACTTTGGAAGAAATGTTTTTTAGGTTTTCAACATTTTCTTATGGAATTAACCAGACATTATAAAGAAAGCATATGCAATTAAAAGAATTTTTTTAATATATATTTGCATAAAAATGGTTCTATGCAGCAGAATATTATGCAAATACCAGGGATATGCTATTATCAAGAATGCAGTTAAGTGGATTTGACTGTACTTTTTCCCTTTGAATAAAATATTATTGCCAAATGATAATAATTAACAAGTTTCATCAGTGACCATTAACTAAATGTTTGACTGTATGTATTCTCTGACCCAAGACTGAAAACAAATTAATGCCTTCTCAAAATCATCACCCAGATCTCGAACCCTGAATCTGAAAACTGATAAAGTGATTTTAATAAACTTCGACACCCACTGCCAACCCTGATAATCTCATTTTATCTCAAAACCAATTAAGTAATCAGTGTTTCTGCTACATGTGCCTGATTTTCTGAAATCTAGAACCACAATTCTGATAGGTATTGTGTGAAGAAGCCAGAGCGGATGCCCAACCCATTGACTATAAATATATCCCATGTATTCTAATGTCTAAGAAAACAGAAAGAAATAAAATCTGGATGTTGGTCATGGGACTGAGTGAGGAATTAGTGTGTGTATAAAGGTTAAACAATGCTGATACTATATGATCATTCATTTAAAGAATACAGGAAACCCACCCCAGTGGTACAGTGGTTAAGCTGTCAGACTCACAGATGGTAGGTAATATGATCAATCTCAGTTGAAGTATGGGAATTTTAATATCAATACTGGCTCCCACCTATAGTAATTATTCTGCAATGCTCAATGTGTAAGTGTATGCTACTTGTACCAACCAGTGATCCACAACATATATGAAGTTTATGCTGTCCTGTCTGGAAAAGTGCATATAAAAGATCCCTCGCTGATAAACAAAAAGAGTAGCCTATGTGGTGGTAGCAACCAGAGTGATAGTCCTATTTTCTACCACTGGATCAATGAGACTCATTATTCATTTATAGAGAAATTTATTCTGCTATCATCACTATTACAAAGTATTCTAATAAATGCCTTGGATTATCAGCAATGATCTCCTAGGAGCTGAAAAACCTATCTGAAGTGGAATTCCCGATTTTCTCCAAAAACATTATTACTCATCTCCAAATAGTGCAGTTTATTAATTAAATGGATTTTCCAGCCACATTATATGAAACAAAAATAGTCTACACAGATATCTGTAAGTGTTACACCAAATTAATTACAATTACTCGAGTTAAAGATTTATTACAAATTTTGGGTTGATTTATTTATATTTGTCATAATTTAAAATGATGAAAATTGGTTTTCACATTTGGTAAACAAATGATACAATTAAAGTTTTATTATTTTTTTTATGTGATTGATTCTAATTATATTCGGAGATTTTAGCAAAAACAGAGAATTACCAAACTCAATGGCATGGCCTATTAAACAAGTTTCAATTCATATTTTGTTGTTCTTTTTTCTTGATTTTTTTTTTTTCTTTTTCTTTTTTTGTGTGGGCATGTGCATGTATGCGTGTGTTTAATGGACAATATTTTAATGGAACACAAAATGAAATTATAAAATTTACTGAAATGGAAAATCAGTGCCTCTAATTTCCTTGGGTGGATCGATCACAGCTATTTTTCATTCCAGCCAGTTTTTTCCAAAACTAATAAAGTTTGTGGCATAAACTGTGGGAAATCATTTATAAAAGGTCCCTTGCTGCTATCAGAAAGAGCACCCTATGTGGTGTTAATGGGTTTCTTCTGTAAACCACGAGTCACAAATAATATCCACTGATTAAACAATGTGCTTGTGGTCATCCAAAATTTTCAAGGTTGTACAGAGAGTACTACTTTTCCAAACCCCCATGGGGGTGGGGGATGAGTTGGGGATGGATAGGGGATGGGTGGGGGGATTGGAAGGGAATGGGTGGAGGATGGGTTGAAATGGTAATAGGATGGGAATGGGTGGGATAGGTTGGGGTGGAATATGGGATGGAATGGGGAGGAGGGGATAAAATTGGATGGGTCGGGTGAGGATGGGGGGATGGGGGATAGGTCGGAAGAAATAGGAGGTGAGATGGGAATGATGTGTGTTTATATGTGTGGAGAGGGTGGGTGTGTGTGTGTGTGATGTGTGTGGGTCGGAGGGTGTATGGGATGTGTGTGATGTGTATGGGTGGGTGGGGTGTGAGCAAAAATAATCTTTTCAGTCCTGATATGTATTTTGAATGATACCGTTTTATTCACGTTCGTAAGTTCCACCCTTCTTGTTACATGCTGGTCAACACTGACAAATAAATAAAACATCTGAAACGAACTCTATCACTTATTTACAGAACGCAAAATGATATCAAACTTAATGTATGAGATCTATACTTCGTGACATTGCCTCTCATCACCCTGCCTCCTTATCTCTGCCAAATGAAGCTGCAATAATGTACTGCTCTAAAAGTGGAGATTTTAATTAAGAAGTTTCTTTTTCATTTCACCAGTCTTGTGGCCTAGTTTAAAACACCTTGAGCTAGATGTTTTCTTCAGTTTGCTTATTGTAAAGACAACAACTTACAATCTTAAAATCATCTTCAAACCTTTCTCCATTACAGATACATGTCTTCCTCCGGCCAGTTGAAATTCATCGCAAATCCTAGAAGGTGTCTTTCTAAAGGTCAATCCATTTTTAAATCTATTTTTTTTCCATGGTGGTTTTGGATAACTTCCAAAGGCTTATTTTTTCACCCTTTTAAAAAACAATTCTTTATTTTTAGGAAAGAAAAATGTCAGATTTAAAAATATGTTATTACAGAAAAAACTGGTTTGATGGGAACCAGTAAGGAATGGGCTCCTTTTGCTAATATTGTTTGTCTATGCAGTCCATAATAATGAGTCTATGCATTATATCTTTGAAACTTTTCTTCTTCATTTTTCAACCCCTTTATTTGGCTTGAATGTTATAGGAATGTTGAAAACCAGACCCGGTGTGGAGTGGTTAAGCTGATGGACTTATGGCTAATAAGTACTTGGATTTTCAATTTCAATCTTGATACCAATGTTAGTGCTGTGCACTGACCACTGGTCCACAACTCGTTTATCAAAGGCTGTGGTATGTTCTGTACTGTCTGTGGTACATGTATGTTCTTTACTGTCTGTGGTATGTTCTGTACTGTCTGTGGTATGTTCTGTACTGTATGTGGTATGTTTTGTACTGTCTGTGGAATGTTCTGTACTGTATGTGGAATGTTCTGTACTGTCTGTGGTATGTTCTGTACTGTCTGTGGTATGTTCTGTACTGTCTGTGGTATGTTCTGTACTGTATGTGGGAAAGTGCATATAAATGATCCCTTGCTGCTAATTAGAAAGAGTAGCCAATGAAGTGTTTCCTCTACAGACCATGAGTCACAAAAATCTATATGTTTGATACCTAATAGCCATTCAAAAAGTAAAGTAAAGAAAAGTTTGTTTTATTTAAGAATGCCTCTAGAGCACATTGATTTTTTTCTTATCTTCAGCTATTGGACCGTGTAAGCTAATCTGCACCCAAGTGTAAAAGATCTCTATTGGTCAAGACAACAAATGAAGTTTATTTTACCTCTCTAAAATGGTCACCTGCCTAAAATGGCCACATTTTTCAGGTTCCATCAGGTGTGACTGTATTCCCAAAATCTGCAAGTCAATCATAATAACATTTCCTCCGCTGAGTGAAGTCATATTTTCATGAACTTATTTTATCACTCGATTCTGATCAAATTAATTTGTTTGATGGATTTTAATGACTGCAAGCAGCCATATTGTGCAACAAGCAACCAGAGAGTACCCTATTTCTCTCCAAGTGTATTAAAATCAATCATATACAAGATTGGTTATTGACGAAATCATAAAAACGATTTAACTCCACAAGCATATGCATACAACACTATGTGTATAAATTTTAGTTTATGATCAGCAAACTGCGTTTTTATTTCTATCAATTATTAAAGCTATTATTATGTTCCTATTTTATTACTGGTTCCACAAAACAGTGGGCCAATGGCATTTTGACACTAGTGAGAAATCACTAACAACATTGGAGGAAAAAGAATTTAGATGATTTAATAAATGTGAAATTACAGTGTTCTGTTCTGACTATGACTCAACATCATTTGTCATCACTGACCCCGGCAGTGCAGTGTTCGACTCATGGCTGGTAGGTACTGGGATCAAATCTCAGTCGATGACATGGGATTTTTAATCTCGATACTGGCTCCAACCCAGTGTCGGTGCTCTGCAAAGCTCACTTCAAATATGTCCCTCGTAAATCCACTGCCCCCACATAAGCTACTCTTTCTGATAAGCAGAAAGGGTTGTTTTATATGCACTTTCCCGACTGACAGCCCAACACATACCACAGCCTTTAATGAACCAGTTATGGACCACTGGTTGGAATGGAAAATATCCCAAACTGCAAATGGGTCTATTGAGAAGGATCGATCCGATGACTGACCACTTCACAGAATATGCTACCACTTGAGCTACATCCCGCTCAATGACTATAACTATTTATGTGTCTATATACCAAGCTAATTACATAGTTATGTAAATAACAGATAACAGTTGGTTACAGTAAACTGTTGATTATTAATGTCCCAATCAAGATCCAATATGCACAGGGGCATAGCAGTAACAACCTTAAAACCATGCCTTGAACTTAAGATCATGAGCTTGGAGCACTGTGTGACTAAAGCACTATTTTAGGAGCACACTCTTTGATGAATAAAACTTCAAAAATATCCATCATCAATTCTAATTAAGGTTTATAATGCATGTTCATTGTATTGCGTGGTCTGTTGGATTTTTTACACTGTCCTTAACATAAGCATGGTTCTCATACATCAAATGAGGCCATTTATTTTAATTTTTATGGAATGGGTCAAACATTTGGTTCTTGGGAGACAGACAGGGGCCAGTCTAGATGTTTAAAACAGGTTATACGAGTTACTACAGAGTGATTTTGGCTTTGAGCAGTGTGACTTGTAATTTTAAGGAAAATTATAAAATTATGATATGGTAATGGTAAATGTTCCAGTCACAGATTTTGAATGGAGCTATTTTGTTCTAAATGCAGACACATATAACATATTTGCCCTAAAGGAAGTGAATATAACATTTAAAAAACTCCTCCTGCATGCACATCTGCAAACAAGCATGCTAACAGAAGGTCACTGAGCCTGAATTATGCAAATGTCACAAAACAAAATGTATAACATGCACATCTGAACTGAGACATAATGGGGGACTTAAATATGGAAATAAAATGATATCTAAAGTTATGTATGATTAGTTTGCACCAAACTTTGGCATAATTCAGAGTTATTGTTTATATAAAGCATTAAGGGTAAGAGTGCTCATGGTCAGTATAAAAAAAATTAATGTCATTAAAATGTGAATCTAAATCACCCAAATATAAGACATTTTTAGTGATTAATGTTTTTTTGGGTGGGGATGGATGGGGTGGGTGGGTTGGTTGAAAAGTTGCTTTATACAAACAGTACTACAACCCTGTCACAACCTTTTATCAACCTTGACAAACCTTACTGCAACCATAATAAACCTTGCTGGAACCTTGTCAACCTTGCTCCAACTTTGACTAACCTTGTTCCAATCTTGCTCCAACTTTGGTAAACCTAACTCCAACCTTGACAAACCTTGCTACAACCTTGACAAACCTTGCTACAACCTTGACAAACCTTGCTACAACCTTGACAAACCTTGCTACAACCTTGACACACCTTGCTACAACCTTGACACACCTTGCTACAACCTTGACAAACCTTGCTACAACCTTGACAAACCTTACTCCAATCTTGACAAACCTTGCTATAACTTTAGTAAACCTTATTCCAATCTTGACAAACCTTGCTCCAACTTTGGTAAACCTTACTTTAACCTTGACAAACCTTGCTACAATCTTGACAAACCTTGCTACAACCTTGACAAACCTTGCTACAACCTTGACAAACCTTGCTACAACCTCGACAAACCTTGCTACAACCTTGACAAACCTTGC
>JAULBS010009623.1:0-11193 GCA_032355785.1 Symmetromphalus regularis | reverse complement strand
GCAGCGGGTTTCGAGTCTCCTACTAACACTAACCTCTGTCCCGGGCCCGGTGCCCTAGTCTTAGGACATTGGACCCGGGGGAGACGGGGGAGACGGGTCCGAACCAAATTGGTTGTGGACCCGTATAAAAAATACTTCACCTTCACCTTAGAACGCATTCTAATTGTGCCATCCTCAAGGTGCTTTATATAATGAAACACCCAATTTAAATGTTCTTTACAATTGTCATAGTTGTATCATCTTGTAAATTTTCAATGGTCTTTATTTTGAGAAAATGTTGTAAATGGTGTTTCATGATATACCACATGCAGCACCTTTCAGTTGATAAAATCAAGAGAATCTTCTAACTGTAAAGATGTCAATAAATCTAATCATTAACACAAGCTGTCAATAACAAAATAACAATATTTCTCAAACAGAAACAATATGTTTAATTACACAGGTATTTTAAACAATGATTCAGAATATATAAATATCTATTTTTAAAAATATTTTTAAAAGACAAATTCTATGTGATAACAACTCAGCCTAAGACAGCGCAAACTTAATATTAACATCACTACGTGAAATAAATATTTTTCCATCAAGATGAAACTGATAAATTCTGCAAACAAAACAAATATCAAAGTTATACCCAGTTTCCACTTTAAAGCTTACCTCCTTGAAAGTAACAATATCACGTGATATAATTATATCTTGTTCACAAAAATTATACATCTCAGTAATTATAATCAAGCTGACGTGGCAGTAGTAGCTATGCACACTGTGGGTTACCTACATCCTTATTGAAGATAAAAAAACAATTATAAAATTCTGCGGACTTTCACATTGTTAAAGTGTGGAAAACCAGAATTATGTGGTTCCCATTTCTCATTAATGTGAAGATATCGTATTGTTACCGTCTGTTTAACCTCTGGATAACAGTCATCACATTGTTTACATACCTCATGGTGTGACAATTAGCTTAAAACGAATCTATTCAAAGTGTCTGTTACATAATTTTATTTGTTATTTCGTCATTACATTTAGTATACATCAAATGAAAAATAAAGTTTCATATTTCCTCATATTGTGTATTGTAATTATTACGAATATAACACTAAACAAATGTTTTTGGATTATTCGAATATTTTGAATAAGTTAAGATACATAGCAGCTTCGAGCTGAAAGTGCCAAAGTCCTGTTAAAGATCTTCTTTAACCTTTGTTCAGATCGTTCATTCCAAATCATATACGATGTACTGATATCCAAATGGGCTGCCTCTTTTCGTGTAAATGCTTGGATCAAACTGACCTTTCTTGAATGCTCTGAATCGTGATTTCGCCTTTGAAAGGAATTTTCTTTTAGGTTTGCTTTTTGTCTTTGCTACATCAACATGCTTCACCATGCTTCCAGCCTCTGAAAGACAAAATATATATAAAAGGGAAAAAAATGATGGAAAACTGGAAAAACTAGAATGCTATCATGATCAAAACATCAACTCTTATAAGGGTCAAAGTGGGCAACTGACCCCCACCCCCAGACAAAGGATTTGCTTTATAAAAAAAAACACGTAATAATTATAAAATTAGTTCTATTCATTCATTTTAGTTTAAAAAAAAATATTTGTCATATAATTTAATTTCTATGTTGAGAGGCCCAGAAGCTGGAGTGTCCCAGGCCCCTAGGATCTAAATCCGTCCCTCTCTGCACGGCAGTCTAGCGAGTATTAATTTTGGGAAAGTCGGGATGTCATGAATACATGAATCATTGATAGACCTGGCTTATGGTCCTTTTTCTTTTCTTTTTTGTATGGCCTCACAAGAGCACATTGATATATTAATCATCGTCTATCGGATGTCAAATATTTGGTAATATTTACACGTATTCAAGTGTGAGCAAGCCTCCAACAGGTTTTTACACTTTGTGTAACGAACGTTTGGAACTAGTGAAATTGCTACATGGGACCCACGAATCTAGCCTATTTTGAAAGTAAAGAGGATGATATCTGGCGTTCATAAAAGGTGATGCATATTCTTTTCCATCCATTTTCTACATTTAATATCAACAATAAATTATGTTTCAATGTATCTCTCTAGTTACTATTTGCATTGATATAAAATTTGGTTTTGAAATATTCCTCTAACCCATTGTTAGATTAACCATTATTTGAACAACCTGGTTCTGTATTGTAGTAAAATAAATTATTAGTTTCACGTACCAGAGACAGACACCTCCAGACTGTTATGATTTTCCTGATTGGTTAGACCATCTAAAGTCTGGGCATCTAAATGAAATGATGCTGCTCTGTCCTCAATCTGACTTGTTATTTTTTTTAGTTCTGTCTCTAGTTCCTTGTCTCTGTCTTCACTCTCCATTGCTGAATATCTCTCCGTGTGAAGCCTGACTTCACAGTTACTTCCAAGCGTCGGTGTTGTCTGGGTTCCGTCATTTTCAGATGACAAGCATAATTGCTGTGCCACTTGATCATACTGAGATGATTGCTCATCAAGGAGATCTTGTGGAATCAAAATCGGTTCATAACCATCTGAAATACATACAGATTTTAAAAATATAAATCACCATGCCCCGTACTTTTAAAATGTTTAAAGTCTAGACTTAGATTTCCACAAAGTCTGGAGACTTCAATGTCAGTTCACTTTATTATAGGAAAGTAATTGTTAGCACTCCTCTTAGAATTTCCTGGAAATGGAAAGTGCATTTCTTTTTTTTTCTTCTTTTTTTTTCGTTTCTTTATTTAATACTATTATTAATAGTTTTTTTCTTCTGAATGGTAATGTAAAATTTATTAATTTGTTAAATACGGAAAGGATTTCTAGACAAACTTGTAATTACCGCGAAGATTTAGTCTGCTCTACCTATGGATTTTACAACTATACACCAAACATAGTGACTCTTTCTAATTAAAAACAATAAATATGGGGAAATACTTTTGTATTAATATATACTTCAAATATAAAAATACAAAACAACACAAAATCGTGTTAAGTTAGAGAAAGAGGTTTATTCAGGGTCCATGTTTTGTAAGCCTACAAAGAAGACTGAGTGTACAATGTTATAAGAGTAACAGTCGCAGATGCAAGATTTCTGAAAAGGGGTGGGGGTTCCAAGTGATAGGTAATGGTTAATTTTCAGGTCCTTCCACTCGTAAAAAGTATTTTAAAATACGAGAAAAAAAGCTGTTCTACGTCTGTTTAGGCCAATGGCTCCCAAATGTTTTCGGGCTACTGCCATTTGGCTCCCAAGCCACATCCATAGCCCCCCCCCCCCAACACACACATATTACGATACACATCTTCCTTGATATTAGGTATACAGCAAATTCAAAACAACTAATCTAACACTGTAAATACACGTGTATAATATGCATAAATGTAAACACTCGTATGCATTAATTTTATAAAGCATACGTGATCCTTAAGTGTTCGTGACTTTGATTTTTCTCATATTGATTTTGCACAACAACAAAAAACTAAATTATTACTTGGTAATTATTACCCTGCCTCCCTCTTTATTCTGACCGCCCCCTGGATCTCTCCACCGCCCTCGTGTGGACAGTACCGCCCCTTTGGGAGTCACTGTTTTAAGCTAATTTAGTTCATTTTAACGCCTATCACTGATTACTGTTAGGATAAACACATCTGTGGCTGAATAACGTTTCAAAAATATGTCTAATGACTACATTATTAAATTTTGTTAGAATTGAAAGGAGGTCAATATTTGAAACTGTTCTTACGACGTAAGTTACGTCGCTTACAGACAATGGCGCTCGTAACGCAGAGGGACAGGGGGCGCAACTGCTCTCCCTAATTCGTGCAAAACAGAAAATTATTAGAAATTGGTAGACCTACCTGTGTTTTTATATGTGTAAAATTTCGAGAAAATCAACCCTTTTTCCCTCTTTAACCAAAGAGTTCCCGTACGCCGATGCTTCCCCACTCCACCCCATCTCCACTTCACTCCGTAAACAATTTTGCGATCATTTGTCACCGGAACAAAATTACAGTTGTACGTGAATGTTAAACCATAGATGGGTGGCTCAAAGCAAATAGAAAATAGTTACTAACGATGACACGTTATTTCAGACATCATACTTCCTACTGTTTTTCTTCTTTTTTATCGTTTCAAAAGATTCGCTCGCACAACTTCAGACGGAAATCTTCTTCTGTAATACCCGGATGAACTTGACACGCGTTCGATTGTCTTAAAACCAGATTCAGTTCCACTGGTAGCAAACGATTTTAGGAATGAACGATAAAACTGAAATTCATATAAATACAAACTTGATGAAAATGTTATGTGAGATGTACTGTAGTCAAGATTAATGGATACTGTTAAAGGCTCTCGAGCTATTTAACTACCATTGCATTTTCTTTCAAATTGTAAAAAGGTTAAAGATCATGGAATTGGATCATTATTAGATTAAGTATTTTATTTTTATAATATGACAAGTGGCGGATCCAGAAAATCTATTTGGGGGAGGGGGCAATAATATCAGGCCTATTCCTCGGATTCTTTAACGTTAAGAATAATAATAACTAAAACATAATCATTTTTAAAATGTTATTTAAATTTAGTGGGGCGGGCCCCTGGAGCCACCGTTATCTGCCACTGATAACAAATATGGAATGTTTCAGCAATATGGAACTAAAGGCTATACTATACAATAGCATGATAGCATGACCCTACAGCTGATTCATGCATCGCAGATCAGCAGACCTCTAGTAATAGAGTGTGGCCACTCACCTGGACCGGCCCCTGTTTTATATCACCATTTATGTATGTATTTATGTACGTATGTATGTATGTATGTATGTATGTATGTATGTATGTATGTATGTATGTATGTACGTACGTACGTACGTACGTATGTATGTATGTATGTATGTATGTATGTATGTATGTATGTATGTACGTATATATATATATGTGTGTGTGTGTGTGTATCTCTGTGTGTGTGTATGTGTGTGTGTGTGTGTGTCTGAGTGAGTGTGTATGTGTGTGTCTGAGAGAGTGAGTGTGTATGTGTGTGTGTGTGTGTGTGTCTGTCTGTGTGTATCTGTGTGTCCTTGTGTTTGAGTGTGTGTGTGTGTGTGTGTGTCTCTGTACGTGTGTTTGTCTGTGTGTGTCTGTGTATGTATGTGTGTCTGTGTTTCAGTGTATGTGTGTGTGTAATTGGGTGTGTTTGTGTTTCTGTGTGTCTCTCTGTGTGTGTATGTGTGTCTGTGTTTGTGTGTGTTAGTGTGTGTATGTGTTTGTATGTGTAGTGTTTGTATATGTGTTTGTGTGTTTGTGTGTGTAGTGTTTGTATGTGTGTTTGTGTGTGTTTATGTGTGTGTAGTGTGTGAGTGTGTGTGTGTGTGTGTGTATGTGTGTGTGTGTGTGTGTGTATGTGTGTGTGTGTGTGTGTGTAGTGCGTGTATGTTTGTGTGTAGTGCGTGTATGTTTGTATCTGTGTTCCTGTTTATCGTGTTTACATCCAGAAAGGTTCAAATATGCTCCCCGTGGGAACACACCTGACACTAATTCAGAGAATGTACGCAAAGAAAAGTATATTTTTGATTTGATTTTTATCTTATCATCGGCTATAATCGGGACATTCCGATGGCGGAAATGGTTTCACCGAAAAAATACGAGGAGTACCGATCTTGAAATATGAAATTTTTAAATTTGAAAAATAAAAAAGTCGATCGACTCGACATGGAATTGCCTGTACCATGGTTCAGGTAAAACGTCTTGCTTAATATGATAGCGAGATCTAGTATCACAAATGCATGTAAGTGTCATTTGTAATCAATATGTAAAGCACAAAGCTCTTAAATTTCGTGGCAGTATGCCTTTAATCTAAGCACTTAAATAAGTACAACCAACCAGAATTTCCTAAAAGAAGGACAACTGTCTAGTAATAAAATCCTAGGACAAAGTGGAGTATATCAGGCGCGGATACAGGATTTTTAAAAAGGGGGGTGCCCAAATGTGATGGGTGAATAGAACTGGGGAAAATGGTTAATTTTCACGTCCTTCCACACGGAAAATATATATTAAAAAAATAAATTTTGAAAGGGGCGGGTATACGGGGTATCCGGATCCCCTGGAATCTCCCTCTGAATCTGGACCCCCTGGTCTCTCCCTCTGAATCCCCTGCTGTGTACCTTTCATATCTGTCCATTGTCAGGTATTCTTTTAATGACGCTAGCGGAATTTTTTTTTTTTAGTCTTGATCTTACTCCAAAATAGACTCAATCTCTTCTATCTGTCAGCGTAAAGGCATGTCAAATGAGACAACATGCTGTTAAGTCTACAGAACAGTACATAAAGAAACCTATATTTTCTAATTATCAAAACAGATCGTATTGCTAAAGCGCGTCTTCGTAAACTGTCAAGAAAACATAAACATATTTAAAGGTGCAATAACATAGTGACATTTAACTTTTTTACAAATCTTTGCTTTAATCAAATGTAAATTAATCGATCTTTGGAAACATATAAAGGCTTGTAGGAACGACTGGGAGTTTGGGTTGGGGTAGGGGTAGGGGGATCTGGTACAGACTCTATAAACAGAAAAATAGCCATACATGTTCATGAACGTAATATTTTCATGTAAATAGGCGGACGTATGTTTAACGTATGTTTAAAAAAAATAATGTTAAACATATGATAAAAGTGTTTTTTCATATAAATGTTAAACATACGTTAATGACATACACAGTAACATGGAAAGGGCTTCTGTAGATATATATATATTTCACTGTTGCGATGGACACAATCTTGGTTGCATAGGAAGGTATATTTAATTTGATTTTTAAATTATCCATTATATATTTCTGAATCAAGTACATCTAAAATCCTACAAAGGCCACTTTTCTAATAACTTTAGACAACTGTTTTATCATTGTTAAGAACATTTGCTAAGAACAGCTTATTGATTACAAGGGAAAGAACAACATAAAGACTCATATATGTTAAACATACGTTACGCATGCGTATATATTAAACGTACGTTCAAGAAACGTATATAAAACATATGTTTAACATAACGTATGTTGAACATATGTTTAACATATGTTGCCAATTCACATGTGAAACTTATGTGGCTATTTTTGCGTGTATCAGATTTTGGTTACAATGGCAAACATTAATATTTCTACCGTCACGACATATATATACGCAAATATAAAAAGTAAAGTAAAGTTTTTTTCATTTAACGGCACCCCAAAAGCACGTTTTTTTTTTTTTATCTTATCGGCTATTGGACGTTATTCGTTAATAACATGGTCATTTTGACATATTTATTTAGAAGAAACACGCTGCCGACATATAGGCTACTCTTTCCGATAAGCAGCAAGGGATCTTTTATATGCACTGTCCCACAGACAGGACACCACATACCACGGCATTTGATGAACCAGTTGTACACTGGTTAGAACGGAAAATTGTCCAAACAGCAAATGGATCCACTGAGAAGGATCGATCCGACGACCGACCGCTTCACCGGCGGACACGCTACCGTTTAAGCTACCTCCCACCCCTAAACGCAAATATTTACGGGACAGAAAAAAATCGCGATCGAACTTTCATTTTACGTTTTTGCGATGAATTATTTTTGCGACTGCGTCCCCCAATAATAAAAGGAAAAATAGAACTAAAATAATAAAAAGAGCAACATTCACCAAACTCCTTTCAGTTACAGTTTCGTTTATACACTTAGACATTCTCAGTATACGATCCACGTGTCCGAACCCCCTGGATCTTCCCTCTGAATCCCCTACTGTGTACCTTTAATAGCTGTCCATTGTCAGGTATTCTTTAAATGACGTAAGCGGCTTTTTTTTTTAGTCATGGTCTCATTCAAAATAGACCCAATCTCTTCTATCTGCCAAAAACAAGAAAAGAGTCATGTCAAATGAGAGATGCTGCTGAGTCTACAGAACAGTGCATTAACAAACCTATTATCAACACAGATCGTATTACTGAAGAGCGTCTTATAAAACTGTCAAAAAGTCATGCTTAACATAATATAAAATTATTTAAAGGTGCAATTACGGATTGAGTAGTACGAATTACGTATAAGCATATGAATTACGTATACGCATATGAATTACGTATTCGCATAAGAATTACGCATACGCATATGAATTACGTATTCGCATACGAATTACGTATGCGCATATGAATTACGTATATACATATGAATTACGTATACGCATACGAATTACGTATACGCATGTGAATTACGTATACGAATTACGAATAGGTAGTTGCTTGTACATATTTTTGTGCTTATGTCCAATTAAGGTTCAAACACGCTGTCCTGAGTACGCCACTCAGCTTCCTGTGCTGTCTGCCCAGGACAGAGCTTACTGTTTGTAGGAGAGACGAAACCCGCTGCCGCCACACTAATGCGGCTACTCTTATCGACAAACAACAAGGGATCTTTTATATGCACTATCCCACAGGCAGGATAGCATATATCACGGCCTTTGTTAAACCACTCAGCCTTGCGGAACACTCACTCTGGGTTTGAGCCGATACTGTGATTAAAAATTCCATGCCTCGACTGAGATTCGATCTCATTTACCAGCGACGAGTCCGATATCTTAACAGCCGCAACCGGAACCGGTAGGATTAGGAAGAAATAAAATCGTTCTCTTATTGCAGTCGTATACCACTGACTGAATTAACAAAAGCCGTGGTATGTTCTGTTCTGTCTGTGGGATAGTGCATATAAAAGATACCTTGCTCTTTATCGAAAAGCAACGGGTTTCGTGTATCCTACTAACACTAACCTCTGTCCTGGACAGACAGCTCATGAAGCTGAGTTGTGTGCCCAGGACAGCGTGCTTGAATTCTAATTGGATATAAGCACGAAACTAAATACAATCAACCAACCATTGCCACAATGCGTTCATTGACAGGAATATATCTCATGACCCATGACATGTCGGGCGGGCTCTTTACCTTTGATATAACATCCTGTTCCACAATCCAGACTTTCAGCTGTCACTTATTTTATTGATCTGACTTATACCAGTCATTCCACATTCTTAAAGCACAGCAAAGTAGGGTTTTTGTGTTTTTTTTAAGAGTTGAATTTACCTCGTTGCTATCTTGCCCCATATCACTTACCCTATATTACCGGTACTCGGGTCACGCTCACGACTTTGTGGTGCGTACGCCCTCTGTAAAGTGTGTCGTAACAGTTCATTGTTCAAAACGAGTTAGAATTGCTCAGCGCTCCAGCTGTGACACATAATAGCAGAGTTGAGATTTAATATAGAACTTTAGCTTCAAGAAATAGTATGATACGCAGATGATACGATAGGAGGAATCGGATATGGACGTATTAAAGTAACTACTAGAACATAAAACTTTCGCTAGTGTCTCTTTAAACGAGAATTGTTGATTGTGTATTTTGTTGTATGATCCCAACAGAAGATTATATGTTATTGATCTGGGGGATCGCTAAACAATTAAACCAATGTGTCTTGTGTGCGCGCAAACGGACAGACGAATCACCAGGACACATCTTGAAAGAATGTCCTGTTATCACAACCCAGAGAATACAGAGATATCCAGAAACCTTCATTTAACCGCCAAAAAAATGCGATCGTCTGCTGATCTGCCTACCTAACAGACAAAGCCATTTTATGACGACTATCGTCCTGTAGGTTTGATTACAAATTACAAAGTTGAAGAAGAATAAGAAATAGAAGAAGAAGAAGAAAAAGAAAAAAAGAAGAAGATACGAATGAAGACATTCTTCATCTGTGCGGTTAATAAAGGTTGACTACTAACACGTTTGACTCAAGAAGTATCATTTTGGTATCAATGAGAATTTTGTGGAATGAAATATTTAGATTTACCAAACGGTCATCTTAGTTTTACCGAAATTGTGGGTGGAATGAAACATTTCGATCTACCAAGTCACACTCGTAATTTAACCGAAATGTTTAGTGGAATGAAATTACCAAATCACCCAGCTGTTTTCAGCAAGACTTTGGATGTAATGAAATCTATCGATATTCCAAACAATCCTCTTGATTTAACCAAACCTTTGAATAGAAATAAAAATCCCCAAATACCAAATCCTCCTCTAGATTGCTCTATAACTCCTCTAGATTCCTCTAAAACTCCTCTAGATTGCACTGTAGCTTTGAATGGAACGGAACCGTTGGATTTGTCGACACATCCTCTCGATTTGTCTTTCAGAAGATCAAAAACGATTTTCAATTCTTCCAAAAAGGATATTTTAAACGGAGATTTTATTCATGATGATTCTGTAGATGACGTATCTGAACATCATCCTTCAAAATCTTCTTTCACGTGTCTTCACTGCCATGATGTCGAAGAGAATTTTCAAAATCGTGTTTCAGAATCGTTTTTAAGCTGTTGTTTTAGCGATGACGTCGTTGTTGATGAAGATCGTGAACATCAGTTGAGAAGTTGCCCTTGTGGTGGGCATATATGGAAGGTATCAGGCTGTAGCGATGCAATGTTGATGCCGTCCACCCACAATTCAGTCAGGAAGAGATACACTAGTCTAAGACACCTACCTTATGATTTCTCTAGATGTAGAAAAGAGCAGATACGTCCATCTATAAATAAAAAACAATCCTCTAAAACCAGAGACCGTGAGACAGAACACGATAGAAAAACATTAGAAGTAACCGTAGATAAAGAAACCCATGTGTCTACAATACTTGGCGAATCTGAAAATCGCTTTTCTTTCGCTCGTGAAACTCGCTCTAAAAAATTTCTTCACGATAACAGACTCGACGATAACCACAAAACACAGGAGGACAAAACACGGCTAAATAATTCTAAATATTATTCCAGTCGAGAAAAGGAGACACAAAACAACCACTCAGAACTGACGTCTGCTAAGCCCGTGTTGATTAGGAACTTGTCACAGAAGAAGAAGAAGAAGAGAAGGACACAAAAGCTGAGCTCGAATGTGAAAGTGTTCAGGTGTCATCATTGTGATATAACCTGTAGCAATAAAGCGCAGCTGAAGGGACATTTTCGCACACATACAGGTATACTCAAATATTTATTTTTACTCATATTTAAACGCATACTCCCACGGACCCTTCACATAATTAATTTCCAAACAAAGAATTAATTTTAAATATAAACATTTGATTTGTCCATAGAAATATTTCACTCAACTACTTACATAACCACCGCATCTCG
>JAULBS010009612.1:0-11195 GCA_032355785.1 Symmetromphalus regularis | reverse complement strand
GTCTCCTTATAGCCTGAAACATGAACTGCTGAAAGTGTTACCTTAAACCCAGAAACATGAACTGCTGAAAGTGTCCCTTTATACCCAGAAACATGAACTGCTGAAAGCGTCCTAATATAGCCAGAAACAGGAACCGCTGAAAGTGTCCCCTTATAGCCTGAAACATGAACTGCTGAAAGTGTCCCCTTATACCCAGAAACAGGAACTGCTGAAAGTGTTACCTTATAGCCTGAAACATGAACTACTGAAAGTGTGTGTCCCCTTATAGCCTGAAACATGAACTGCTGAAAGTGTCCCCTTGTACCCAGAAACATGAACTGCCGAAAGTGTCCCCTTATGTCCAGAAACATGAACTACTGAAAGTGTCTCCTTATAGCCTGAAACATGAACTGCTGAAAGTGTTACCTTAAACCCAGAAACATGAACTGCTGAAAGTGTCCCCTTATACCCAGAAACATGAACTGCTGAAAGCGTCCTAATATAGCCAGAAACAGGAATTGCTGAAAATTTCCCCTTATAGCCTGAAACAGGAACTGCTGAAAGTGTCCCCTTATAGCCAGAAACATGAACTGCTGAAAGTGTTACCTTATAGCCTGAAACATGAACTGCTGAAAGTGTGTGTCTCCTTATAGCCTGAAACATGAACTGCTGAAAGTGTTACCTTATACCCAGAAACATGAACTGCCGAAAGTGTTCCCTTATACCCAGAAACATGAACTGCTGAAAGTTTCCCCTTATACCCAGAAACATGAACTGCTGAAAGCGTCCTAATATAGCCAGAAACAGGAACCGCTGAATCTGTCCCCTTATACGCATAAACAGGAAGTGTTGAAACCGTGTTTGTATGTGTACGTGTATGAAGTGAGCCTCCGTGGCTCAGTTGTAGAACATTCACTGAAAACCCGTTAGAAGCTGGCTCACATTTCATTATGTGTCGCAATTATCAAATGTTTGACATCCAATAGCCTGTGTTTAATAAATTAATGTACTGTAGTGTTTTCGTGTGGGGGGGAATGCACGTGTATGTGTTTATATATTTTTATTTTATTCGTGGTTTTTTAAAGTATATATTTCTTTCTTCTGCTTGTTCTGTTTTTCCTTTCTCTCTCTCTCTTCGAGATACCCAGCAACAGATGGATTTCTAAAACTACTTAAATAGACGTCCAGCACCTTGAAGAAACTGTTCCATTATAAATATTGCACACTTGGGTTTACGTCAAGTTTCAGATGATGTTAGTAGCATATATATATTGACGAAGTGTAGAGAATATTCTGATTTAGAGAAAGACGTTGTACGTATTCTAACAACATACCCTAACACTTACAACTTCACTAGGAGGGGACATAGCTCAATTATTCAATAAGCAGAGCGTCTACCTGAGGTGCAATGGATCATCGGATCGAACCTCTTTAGTGAACTCAATGGTGCTATTTCTCTTTCCAAACACTTGTTTGTGACTGGTGTAACCAAGAACAAAGTATATGATGTCTTTACTGCTAATCAAAATGAGTACAATGCGGCAATAGCCGGTTTACTCTAAAAACCACGAATCCCAAACACTATTTATGTTTGACATTTAATAGCTATTAAATAAATAATGTGTTGAGGCGATTTCAACAAACAACACTTTACAAAATACCTATAGGCAAATGAATTTTTGAAACTGTCCACTCAAAGGATACCTAAGAATATCCATTACTGAAGTTTTCCACTTACAAGATACCAGATACAAATGTATTTCTGTGGAAACACTTAACAACTTGAATGAAAATGTAATGATGTAGCGTTTCTTATAGAATATGTGCCTCACGTACACTTGACATAACCTAATTTTACACTCATCTTGCATCCCCAAATCATATTTGTTATTGTTTATTTTTTCTCGTATTGTGAAGTGGGTTTTATTTATTGGCCTAGCGGATCACAGGCTACTAATAAACACATCAAGAAACGGAAACCGGGTTCGAACATAAACAAAAATCAATATAGCTCACAGGCGCTTGTCTCTTTATGACATAATCGCAATTTCTCTTAGAATTTCTGAATGAAAAGAACAGGAGATAAATATAATCAATTTCGTAAAAATAATCGAGGACTCATAGGAGAGTGGTGTTTTTGGAATCCAGGACGACCAGAGTCGACTTTAGCCACCGATGTTTAATTTGTTTAATTAACATTATAAATTCGAACTCATTTTTAAAAGTTTGTAAATTTTGACCCTCCGCTCTTTCCAAATATCTGGATTCCACCTGGTAACATTCTGGTTAAAACCAGTTCCAAACAGTAATCGAATGTGACTGAAATTGGTGGAATAATAGAGGTTTTCTTTAAAACATATTGTCACACAATATTCTGATGTGCAATTGTGGCACTTTAAAGTAAAGGCAATTCGTCCCTCTAGATAATGTAGTGCGCTGCTTGCTTGCGCATTTATCGCGGATTTCGTGAATTAATACGCCTGGATTCACATTAGCCGCAGGAAAAATGGTAGATTTGTTATTTCAACGTTCAAAAACTGAACCTTGTAACAATATTTGACAAGAACTCTTTATGAATGTTTGTTTAGCAATATTATTTAATGACTGGCTGTTCGATTTAAAACTGCAGAATGAAGTAGAATCGATTATAATAATACGTTTTTTTAAATACTTAAAACGTTGGTAGCTTCGCTAATATGCACAGGATAAATGGACACATTATATTTATCATTTGCACATAAGTTGTATGTCAATTCGCAAACACAAAAAACGCTTTCTAGTCTACAGGGAAATTTCACAAATTTCAGGCAGAATCTTAAAACCTAAATACAATACTGATCAAAAAAACGTTTGTTGCCACTTTTTCATTTTATGTTTAGAGCTCAGTCCCTATATTTGATCATATCTTAACATACATGAATTTAATAATACCTACCAAAATTTATGTTATTTAATAATATTTAAATATATGCTTAACGTATCCTTTTTTTGAGGAAACAACTAAAACAATGTTTAACTTAATGTACAGATTATATTATTTTATGTACATATTTAACATGTTACATAACAATGTAACATGTTATTACACTTGCTAAACACATGAAAGATATATGTGCCTGTATTTATGTTGAACATATGAGGCTATTTTTGCTATGTAAGACAAACACAATACATATCTTACACAATAAAAATAACCTTACATGGCCTTTTTTTCTTTACAAATTAATGTTTGCCATTCTAACCAAAATCTGATATAGAGTTTGTAACCATAAAGTCGTTACTTCGGGCCTGCCTCAAACAGTTGACATATCCCTCCTTAAGAACAAATCCAAATAAGTTGCTGTCACA
The DNA here is from genome assembly GCA_032355785.1 of Symmetromphalus regularis. Classification (NCBI taxonomy): domain Eukaryota; kingdom Metazoa; phylum Mollusca; class Gastropoda; order Neomphalida; family Neomphalidae; genus Symmetromphalus; species Symmetromphalus regularis. Next base: position 7,868 of record JAULBS010009612.1, on the reverse strand, counting down.
TGTTAGACTAGTTTTTGTGCTTCATGTTAAATCCAGTGACAACGTTTGAAACCAGTGAAGTTATTACGTAGCACTCATAAACGCTAGCGTATCCTGAACGCACGAGTGGCTAGTGTAATAAGAAACGTGACTATAGTGACCCAAGACAACCCAATACCCCGACATAACAGCATTACACTTTGGCCTGACATCTACACAAATTCAATTACTCAAAATTATTTCAAAGAACAACGAATTTCAGATTAGTGATAGGTTTTTATTCTCAAAGGATATGAAACAATAACTTTGAAGAAACTAATAATAAGGCAGACACCTTTACCATGATAGAAGATGATATTCACTAGCTGTATTTAGCATTGTGAAGAAAAACTACAGATATAGAACTGAACAAATGGAAAGGTTCAACAAACGTGTGATCAAAACCATACGAAAGACAATAGTATTCCCTTCAGTATCCAGACATAAAAAATATGTCACGTTTTATCTCAACAATATTTATGTAACTGTTCAAAATCTAGCTCTGCACAACACAGTTTAAAGGGGTATGGATAAAATTATGAGGGAGAGCACTCATGAATCACTGTCAAAATATTGATGATTCCAGATGTTCGCAAAAAAATTATTAGTTTCTTCGCTTCCATTTGTAATACACAATGTTACAAGACAAAATCCAAATAAAAATGTTATCATGTTCAAACATACTCTACACAAATCAGAATCTAAGCAGTGCACCAATATTTCACGCGAACGTAATTTTGAGATAACCGATTAGGTAACTCACGGGTTACGCAAATATATTTCACGTAAGCGAACTATGGGTTACCTAGGTAAAAAACACGTGAACCGACTTCCGGTTACCTCAGATTTCGAAATATTGTCCCCTGTCTAAGGAAGGGATAGGTAAACACCAAATACAAACACTAATAAATCTGTATTTGAATTAAAATAATTTCAAATAATCATAGTTGTCTACAAGATTGTCTGTCAGTTTATTGAAAACCTTTGTTTTTAAACATTGGTTTGACGGCCATTTATTGTTCTCGTGTTTGTATTTCGTATGGATTCCTATGACGTTTTGGAATGTAATACAGAGCAAGAATGGAGTTTTAGATGTCCTGTCCTGATGTCTGACAAACTGATCTTCATAATTATTAACACTATTATAGATATCCTATTAGCATACAACATCCAGACAGTACATTTTATCTAGTCAATAACTACACCAAAACAGCTAATGATGAAATATGTTTTAAGAATTAACTACTGGAAACATTTCTGGTATTCCGTTAAGAGTGTCATGAGAAAAAATGGACCTACATAGTGGATTTGTTTGGTAAAAATGATTTAGTTGTGTATGTAAAACTCAAAGAACATGTTAAATACTCTCAGAGGAAACATAATTCCGATGCAAGGAATAAGTTTACTTAATTCACAGTTCAGTATCTACAAAAGAAATCAACACATCCTGCAAACAAGAGGAGACTGATGTAGAAAAACACCACAAATCCAATAACTGTCAAAAGGAGGCCACCAATGGCTAAATAATACGTTTTAGCTAGGGCGAAGACAAACAATTTGGAAAAGAAGGCCCAATATTTTTTATGTTTAATATTGAAAAGAAGTCCAATGTTAGCTATAAGCAAATTATGATAGGGTGACTGGATGGGGATCCGGCCATCCTAGATTTCCCCTGGTTTCCTTGCATAGTTACAATTATGTAAAGAAAATAGATTCAAGAATGCATGTTCCACTGTTGGACAATTTTAAGTCAATTATCAAGTTGTTGCTTGGAATTTTTGTAACAGTATTATTGAGATTACCATCAGGATCTTACAGGTTACGCTGAACAGACTCGTTTCTAAAACATGCCTGGTTAATCTCAAAATAAAGTTATTTAATCTGTATAAAGAGTCTACTTTTAACACAAACGCACAGTAGATGGAGACGTCACAAATTAAAAACTTATTCAGGGTTTCAGTTGATGATTACACGTGGTTACTCTTAAAACAGTTATTCAGAGTATCAGTTGATGAAGGCACGTGGTTACTCTTAAGATACAGTTATTCAGAGTATCAGTTGATGATGGCATGGGTTACTCTTAAAACACAGTTATTCAGAGTATCAGTTGATGAGGCATGGGTTACCCTTAATATACAGTTATTCAGAGTAACAGTTAATGATGACACTGGTTACACTTAAAACATAGTTATTCAAAGTATCAGTTGATGATGGCATGGGTTACTCTTAAAACACAGTTATTCAGAGTATCAGTTGATGATGGCATGGGTTACATTTAAAACACAGTTATTCAAGTATCAATTAATAATGATGCAACTAAGTTATACAAAATGTCAAATGACGGTTGTACATTTTGAAACCAAGTTAGAGGTACCACCTGATGATGGTGCAACCTAAAACAAGGTTATTCAGTCAGTGTATGACTGTTCAGCTAAAAACTAAATTATTTAAAGAGTCAATTCATGATGGTACATATCTAAACATAAGTTATACAACGTGTCAAATGACTTTACAGAAGTGCATATTCTCAGCTGATGATGGTACTTAGTTTACCAAGACCATGTTTCAGATTTCCTCTTACTGGTCCCCAACCTTTTACTCTGTGGTCTACTATGTCGGGCCACGTTTCACCTCTCAATGAGCTTAAGTTGGACGTTACGTTACAGTTTGAAATAATGTTATTCAGAGTGTCGATCCATGCAGTATTGAGTGTAGATGAGGTTGACATGTAACTGATAAAGATGTTTTATCCTGCACGTTTCATGTCCTCTGAGGGGAATGTTGTAGACAGGATCGATACCACAGAGGGGATTCTTTAAATACCTACAGTTGATAACAACCGCATTATCACCAATTATCAAACGAGACGACTGTACTCTTATGTCAGTATCTATTATTGTCAAGCTGGCAAGTTAGGACCACTTTCAGATTTCATTATAGAACTTTTAACTTTTTTATATGTGTTTGTGCTGATAGGAAATAATTATATAATTATACAGTCTATAAATTCATGTCTGGCTGTCAGTATATAACATGTAATTGTTTATGTGTTTGTGTTAATAGTTGTAAATAATATATATGATCCTACAAAGTCGATAGATTCTACTTAAATTATAATGAATGTAATTAAGGCATTGGACCGTTCTGAGACTTAAAAATTGATACATCACAAATACTTCATGAAAACAACAATGGTAAGAGTTTTTTTAATTGAAAATTAAATTTTGTTTTTAAAATTGCACACTAGTGATTAAAATCATGAAGTTGAAAACACATTCAAAAAAAAGTAATCCACAGATCATATAAAAATCATTTTAAAGAACGCTAGTTATATACTAATTATTATAAGTATTCCGTTGTTGTCAAATAACGCATGCGTTATATTAAACTCACTGGTAATAAGACTCAGTACTCTAGGTATAATATAAAAGTAACAATATTTTTATAACTGGTTGTTCTTTTGAAATAATCTATAGAAAACACACCAATAATAACACCAGTAGATTATGTTTACTATATTTCTATGGTGTATAATTTATTTTCATAAAACCACAAATAACAATGTAATATAATATAAGACGTAACAAAATAGACCGTGGGTTTTAGGGAATATACTCAGAATAATTATATGAGGTCATTATTAGTAGGGCATTGTATTTCTTCTTCTTTTTTATTTTTTTATTTTTTCACCTTCATTACAAACTGAATTTTTATTATTAAAATATTGAATTTGTTTTATGTTTGGTCCTTTTTTTCTAGATAATGTTAGGTATCTTGAAGTTCACAATTTATGTAACTCTGCCTAAATATTCTTTGGTTTTGTCATCTAACAGATGGATCATAAAAAATACACAACAGCAAACCTAGCAATAAGCATCTAATATAAATATATTTTATATTCTGTAGTAAACCATGTTATTTCAAGAAAAGACTTGACTGCAAGGCGTACTTCAGACCAGATTGGCATCGTATTAAATAGCTTATTGACCCCACTAGAGAAATAGCCTGTTTGCCAATACCCAAGGGGATATGTGTCAAGCTGGATTGAACATGCAGAACATTGATTATATCAGTAAATTAAGTCGTGTGGTCGGGGCGGGTGATAATAACGTGGCAATTGTAAGAAAATAAATAGATGTATTTACACCCAGTTAACAATTCGCTCCCAAAAATAACCGCTTGCAGAATGGAGAGTAAATATTTAAATACTGGTCATAATTGCGCGGATGTCACGGAGGAATGTACTACGTACAAGTTAGTCCTAGGGGAGATGACCAATCAGCGACAGTGTATTGGAAGTATCGGCAGGGGCAATTACCTCTACTAAACCATAACCGTGTTTGCTTAGGGAGCTATTAGTATTACAAATGATAGAGCTAAATAATTACGTCAGTTGTTTTAATAAAAAAAATATAACTAAACTTTTTTCATAACAAAATATACATTTCATCAGACATTGCAGCTAGTGAAAGTTTATTTTTGTTTGTTTGTTTTTTGTCGTTTTTGTTTTGTTTTTACAGAATACTAAGTCTTTGTTTAATGACATCTCACATTGTTTATTCAACGGCTATTAGGTGTTAAACATAATGTGTCTGCGACTCGTTGTCTTTAGAAGCAATACACAGGCTAGTCTTTCGTAACAACAGCGAAATAATAATAAATAAATAAAAATTGGTATTGGAATTCATACAAAGAAAACATTTCCTCTCTATTGGTTGAACATCTTGTAATGAGCAAGTTTGAGTCGGCAAATGAAGACGATCAGTGCTGAAGAGACAATAAACAACGTGATGTTTCAGATTTGAGTTTTCATCTTACTGTGTAATAGGAAAATATCCAATTAACCATAAATCATGGTACGGGTCTAGTATTTTCCAGCCCCAGTGTCTCTTAAACAACGCAACTAATTTTGTTTATAACCAGACCACCATATTTTTGATAATTTGGTTTATTTATTTAAAGACACCACTAATGCACATTGATTTATTTATCATCAACTATTGGATATTTAATGAAACTACTATAGAATATTGATTTATTAAATATCAGCTATTTGATATTTAAAGACACTACTATAGAATATTGATTTATTAAATATCCACTATTGAATGTTTGGTAATTCTAACACATGATCTTGAAAGAAAATCCTGTACATTTTTCCATTAGCAACAAAGGACATTTCACCACAGACAGGACAGCACATACCACGGATTTTGATACATCAGTCGTGAGGATTCGTTGTATTTCTCAGTAATGTTAGAACTCACCCTGTAAGGAATTCTGTTTGAGCAAACTTTTATCTTTATCCTTAATTAATCAATTGTGTCAGTAAAAACAAGTTTTTCCTTTATTCACTACCTGTACAGTAGCTGCCTAAAATAACTACGTGGAAGAAGCCTTCTCAAATGTAGGAGGATCAGGATAGCATTACTAATTGAAGAGTATTTTCACAAAACAAGTCCATAATTTGGATAAATGGAGATAGCCACATAAGAGGCATGTTTGATGTACTATTATTCATTGGATATGCTTTATAACAGAAGTTTTACAAAACTGTCCTACAAATATTTATTGATTTTGTACTGTGGGATATTATTCAATAACTGGGAATTGTTATAACGTTGTTTTTCCACTTGAACCTAGCAAGTTTTGTGATGGCAATCTACAATTCTAATGTTCAGCAAAATCGTTAATTTTATGATCTATCTCTATGACACTTGTTTGCTTCAAGAAAGAACTCTTTTTAGGTAAAGAAATACTAAAATTAAATACTGGTATAATGTATAAGAAAATAACTTTTTTTTCAATTGTATTATGGCATTGTGTCCGATTACAGAAATATACTGTTAATAAATCTTGAAGAATGCTTAAAATAACAGGGACAACAATAATTTCAAATTGATATACTCTATTTTGATAAATAGAATATTGGTTTCACAACTCCCAGCACAAAATTAACATCAGCTATTGGGGGTAATATTATAATATTCGTTATTATGACTAATACATAAAATAAAATAAACGAATACAAGGCAAAATAATGATAAAAAAAAACTCACCACATGACTGACCACGGTAAATTGTAAATATTGTCCAAATTCCAATTGCCAGAGGCAGTTGACAAAATAAAAAGTTATCCAGCCCAGCATCGGTCATCCTAGGCGTGACAATGTATCGATAACCACGGTTAACTTTGGCTGAAAACAACAACTTAACGTTATTAAACAAGTAACCGAGTCTGTCAAACGCTACGATTAGTACACGTGGGGTCACTCCTATTTTGTGGGAAGTGCCGCAAAGACCTAAGCAACCATTCAGTTTGAAGAACGACTCAAGATGGAAACGAGAAAAGAAATGAAGAAGTGTTCTTTTGAGCACGTGGGACAATCAATGGTAAAGAGCTGAGAGTGCTTGGGTTGGTGGACGTGCATATTAACTGGACACCTCTCCAGCAACAGTTTTCTCATCAGTCTGTCACATCTTCCTATCTCTCCGATACTGCCTGTTGGCATCTGACAGTCACGCTCGTCAGTGTAGGGTAAAGGTGTGGGTGGTGGTATTAGGGCGTGGGAACAATAATAAGGCTGGCATTAGGTGTAATATATATGGCCAAACTTCGAACAGGATCGTAAGAAGAAGGTAGGAACAAATTATCTGAATATCAATTTAGGCTGACTGTTTGTTACCGTATCGATCGTTTATCGAGGTCTGAATTGCCTGTTCCGTGCTTCTATTTTGTCCTACTTGCATATCTAGATTGACATTCGTACGTTGAAGGCAAGCTTGGTGTCAGTAAATGAAAGTTTCTACACAAAGAAAACACGGGTGTTCAGAATGAGCGCGCGGCACTTGAGACTGGTCACTGATTGCTCTAGTCTATGGCGACTCGGCAGTTCCTCCAACACTTAACTTATTTGCCATTTCATTGAACTGACTATTGTAAAGAGCCTATACACATAGAATACTGACTAGATCTGTGTGTGGAGGGGTGGAGAAGGAACCAGGCGTTTAGTGTTTATTGGACAGTTATATCATATCAGGCAATATTTGGCACATTCTATAAAAGTCAGAATCTGTCATATTTGTACATACATATGAATGTTTTAAATATTGTTTCACATATATAATAATGTATGCTATGTTTCTTTTATTCATTTCTTTTCAAAAAGTATCATATAGATTATTTAAAGAACACATCAGTGAAAACCGGACATCACATGTATGTGAATTTTCTTAGAAAATCAGTCTTGTGATACATCATTGTTATGAGAAAGAATTACTTAACGACACCCCAACACATTGGTTATTCGACAGTTATTAGGTGTCAGACATATATGTCTGTGACTCACAATCTATTTCCATAATATACATATGCATACATGATATTTATTTAACTTCATTACTGAATGTTTAATAAATGTTGAGTAGTTTACGTGGTTGACCATGAAACAACTGCTTGACCTGACTTCGACAATTGTTCTTGTTTTAAGATCTTACAGAACTTCATCAAATTACTATTTGTTCTCCTGTCTCAAAATGAATGCCAATATTAATTTCGTTCTTAAAGTTTACATTTGACATCCAATTGCTCTTACACCTGTATAAGTGTGTTCCTCACTTCTTAATTTCTGGACAATTACGTTACCATGATCAGCTTTAAAAATAACATATTAAGACAAAAATACCTACTATACATTACAATAAAATTGCACTACCAGTTAAACTGAGATTATATATATATAAGTACATAAGTAGAATATCTTAGTCAATGATAAAACTACTACTACTACTACTACTACTACTACTGCTGCTGCTGCTGCTGCTGCTGCTGCTGCTGCTGCTGCTGCTGC
>JAULBS010009589.1:0-11195 GCA_032355785.1 Symmetromphalus regularis | reverse complement strand
CAGTATTCATCGTTGAATTATTCACCAGCAAAGTCTGATGTTCAATAGAGGGAGCACCCCCCCCCCATCCCCAATATGAATTTCGTTCCAAAGGTCCTGCATGCCACTGCCTTTGATGATGCAGTTATGGACTACTGGTTGGAACGGACAATAGCCCAAAACTGCAGATGAGTTCACCGAGATGAATTCAATGAATAAAATAATGAAAAAAAAAACCCAACAAGATTAACCAAATTGATTTGCAGACGCATACAAACAATTCCATACATATGGAATCTACCAAAAATATTTGCATGCCAAGCGATTATATGTTGTGGATTACGCATAAATGGAAATGGTTTACGCATAAATGATTCGTTGACCTTAAATCTAAGATATCTGCTTTCCCTCAACTGAAATGCACCTCATGAATATTCATTTACAAGCAAAAGATATGTTTACGTGACCGGTTTTCGAAAAAGATGTACAAATCGTGGGCAACTAAATGCTGATTGGTTATTTACTTCCTTGCACGCTGTACGATGCAGCTCATTGGTCAAGGTGAAAAGTTCACCCTCATTAACTCATTAGTGTATGAGTACTTGCATGATATCTCAAAACACTTTATTTTGTAGTGTATCGTCAACCTCCGAAATTGCCCGCAGCAATCAGCAATGCCGTGGAGATTTTTTCATTCTCCACGGCACTTTTTTTCTCAAGGTGTATGTTTTTCTCTTATTGTTAAAAATAAAGTATACTTTACGCTAAACATTGCCTTGGAAAATGCCGTGCACTCCATTTCTCTACAGCTTTTATTTTGCCGTGGACATTTTCTTTATTGCAGGGGAAGTGTAGCTACGTCATAATAAAGCCTCCATTGAAAATTGTTATTATGCCAAATTTTGTACTCTTAACCTTTTTTGCACTCACTAATTTGCTGCGCGCGCGTTTTAAAGATCATGCTGATTGGAGGGAAAAAAAGAAAAACAACCCCACGCTAAAGTATCATTTCCAAGTGTCATTTACCCTGCTCCGAGATCGATGAAGAGCCAGTGTCTGGACAACATGACCTCATTGGGGATTCAAACCTGACCTAATTTACCTGCTTGTACGTCATTGACAACAGACGGTCGCACCAATGACGTAAATACCGCCATAAAGAAAGTACTTTTTTCAAAAAGCCTCTGCACACAAGTCTCCGTCGCATGGCGTGAATGCCACGACAGGTCTTAACAATCAAGGAAAATTTGTCATTTAGAAAGTAGCATCGTTGTAATAATGACGCGGGAGACAATCCGAAGGAGGGGATTATTCCAGTGGAAACAGACGAGAGATAAAAATCGGCCAACCTCATTTCCGGATTGTCATAGTGACGTCAAACGCCTAGGGCAGTGGCTTCTCGGTGAATGGATCTTTTCGCGAAGAGCAGATGAGACGGGCGTTCAATGAACAAGTCGAATTATCTCGTAAAGGAAGCGGTTTTAGTTTGACGATAATACCTCTGACCGTCTTAGCATCTCAAACCACACTTCGCGTACTCCCTTTAGGCCAAGGCAAATATTTTTGTTTATGTTGTTCGATTTTTAGTGCGATCGTTCTAGAATTAGTTTAGTTTCAAAGTAATTGAGATTGCAGAATCTATCGAGTCGATATCTCTGTCTTGGACAGATTTAATTGCATGCTTGAACCTTAATCTGATATAACCAAGTTATATCGACGTCGTCTTCATCATCACCACCACCAGCAGCAGCAACAGCTGCATCTCGGTAATAATAATAATAATGATAATCATCATCACCACCATCATCACCAGCTGCATCTCGGTAATAATAATAATAATCATCAACAACATTATCATCATTATCACAACTACCACATCCAGCAACATCAGCTGCATCTCGGTAATAATAACAATAATGATCATAATCATCATCATCATCACCACAACCACCAGCAACAGCAGCTGCATCTCAGTAATAATAATAATAATCATCAACAACAACATCATCATCATCACCACCAGCAACAGCAGCAGCTGCATCTCGGTAATAATAATAATAATCATCATCATCAATAATAACATCATCATCATCATCACCACTACCAGCATCTCGGTAATACTGATAATCATCATCATCATCAACATCATCATTATCATCATCATAATCAACAACAACATCATCACCATCACCATTACTATCACCATCACCATTGCCATCACCATCACCATCACAGTCATAATAACCGGAGCCCGTCATTGAGCTTAGAAATCAGTGGGCCAGTGATAGAACATTGGATTTTCAAGCTGATGACAGTGGTTCAAAACCCGTTGGAGGCTAGCTCACACCTGACTACGTATCAAAATAACCAAATGTTTGACATCCATCAGCCTATGATTAAGAAATCAATGTGATCCAGTGATGTCATTAAAAAAAAAAAAGAAAAAAAAAGTGAGCTTAGAAATAGCATAACTTAAGTAATATATATGATATACTATTATCTTTCCGTGTATCACATTACATATAATAAAAACTCTACAGAACCATACTGTATCATATGTTACAGAAATATGACTTCCTAGTACAATGGATGTGGTTAAAAGTAGCGGATCCAGAGGGGGAATCTAGGGGGTCCGGACTTACCCCTTTACTCGAACTTTAAAAAAAAAAAAAATATTTTCCGAGTGGTAGGACGTGGAAATTAACAATTTTTTCTCCAGTCCAATTCACCCATCACATTTGGACACAACCTCTCCCCCTTTCAGAAATATTGCATCCGCGCCTGGTTAAGCTGTCGGACTAACGGTTGGTAGATAATGGGATCAAATCTCAGTCGAGACATGGGATTTTTAATCTCAATACCGGCACTAGAATGAGTGTTCCATAAGGCTCAATTGGAAGATGTATACCAGTAGCGGATCCAGAGGGGGTGGGAGGTCCAGGGGGTCTGGACCCCTCTTTTCTCGTGTTTTTTCTTCTTTTTTTTTACATTTTCTGAGTGGAAGGTCGTGAAAATTAAAAAAAAATTCCCCAGTCCCATTCACTCATCACATCTGGATCTCCCCTTTCAGAAATCCTGCATCCGCGCCTGACTTGTACCGACCAGTTGTCCACAAAAGGTTAATCAAACTCCGTGGTATGCGTTTTTGTGTCTATGGGAATGGGCATATAAAAGACCCATTGCTGCTAATCGTAAAGAATAGCATATGTGGTGGCAGCGGGTTTCTTCTAAAGTTTTTTTATTTTATTTTTATTTAACGCGCTTCTAGTGCACATTGATTTTTATCTTAACATTGTCTATTGGACGTCAATCATACGGTCATTCTGACATATTTATTTTTAGAGTAAACCCGCTGCCGCCACATAGACTACTCTTTTCGATAAGCAGCAAGGGGTATTTTATATATACCGTCACACAAACAGGACAGCACATGCCACGGCTTTTGAGAAACCAGTTGTGGAATACTGATTGGAACGGAAAATAGCCCAAACTGCAAATTGGTCCACTCAGAAGGATCGATCCAACGACCGACCGGTTCACAGGCAGACACGTTATAGTTTGAGCTACATCCCGGTCCACTGTTATTGTTTAACGACACCACTAGAGAACGTGGATGTTTCATCAGCTATTGGATGTCAAACATTTGAAAATTTAAATCTCTAACACTTATTTTTAATATAAAATATATTTTAAGTTACAATTTTAGCTCTGCATTTGAACATTTTAAGACGTAGTCAATTGTGAGACAGCCTCTGACGGGGTTTGAACCATTGGGTCACTGAGGATCACTAATTTCAATTATAATTGTCAGGCGCGGTTCCATGAGGAGGGGGGGGGGGCGCCCGGCCCACGCCCCACTAATTATCGAACAATGAAGATTTTTCTTGTAAAACCCTAAGCGCAAGTACATGCAAACGCGAGGTCGGGCTTCGTCTTCCAAAGTTGCGCCCCCTATTCACAATTGCTGGAACCGCCCCTGGCTGTCCAATGTCACCAGCTATGACATTTTCAGAAAAAAAGTAAAGATAGAAAAGAAAAATTAAATTTTACGTCATTCTTTCACACACCAAATTAAGACAACAGGACATCTTTTGAAAATAGAAAAAAATAAGTAAATAACAACAATGTGTCATTGTTATATACAAGGGCGAAACTCCCCCCTTGTCCAAAAGGTTGGGTGGGCGGACCATCCCCCTGTCGAAAAAGTGAGGAGGATGTGTCCTCCCATCCCCACTGGATTGACGCCATTATAGACGCCCTGAAAAGTAAAGTTTGTTTTATTTAACGACCCCTCTAGAGCACATTGATTTTTATTTCATCATCGGCTATTGGACGTCATGCATATGGTCATTCTGATATATGTTTTAGAGGAGTCCCGCTGTCTCCACATAGGCTACTCTTTCCGATAAGCAGCAAGGGGTCTTTTATATGACAGGACTGCACATACCACGTTCTTTGATGAACCAGTTGTGGACCACTGGTTGGAACGGAATATAGACCCCCTGTGTACTTCGGTATATTTGCGCTAAGACCACACAGTTAAGTGTTACAGTGATATAATAAAGAGAAATACTGGTAAAGATTATTATTTAGGTATTTTAATTTCAATTTTTCGAAGAAAAAAACGTGGAGGGAATAATCATATACAAGGGCGAAAATCCGTTCCTGAAAGTAGAGGGGGGGGGACGGAACATACCTTTGTCCAAAAAGTGGGGGGGGGGGGACGGACCATCCCGCTGCCCAACGCCCAACATTGTAGACCACTTGTGTACTTATGTTTATTTGCGCTAAGACGACATGGTTAAGTGTTACATTGATACAATAAAGAGAAATACTGGAAAATATTATTATTTAAGCATTTTAATTTCAATGAAATTTTCTGTTTTTCTAAGCAAAAAGTGGGGTAGGGTATAATTATATAGGCGTCCCCCTGTCAAACAAGTGGGGGGGGGGGACGTGTCCATGATCATATAGGCGTCCCCCTGTCCAAAACACGGAGCTGGGGGTTGTGTGTGTGCAGGAGAGGGTGCGTGTCCCCACCGGATTTACGCCCATGGTTATACACAATAATTTATTTCCTGTTTTATTGTACTTCAGTACCATATATCACAGCTACAGAACGCCATATATGATGACGACAGACATGAACGATTTCTCTAGTAATTCTCGTAATTATCGACAGCGTGGCATTCTGGCAATGACATCAATAGCACGACAAGGTCATCGCAATAGCCAATAAGAATCGCTAACAACATGGAACATCGACTTCCCTTTCAACATGTTTCATCCGGATTCCACGCTCTTAATCCTCCGCGCAATGTTTCTTCTGTCATGCAATAAAACAGGTCGATGATCGATCTTTAGGAAAGGGGTGAGGGCAGAATGGGGAAGGCACACGCGACCCTTATATTAAACGCATACTCCCACGGGTCGTTGACCTAATTAATTTCCAAACAAAGAATTAATTTTAAATATAAACATTTGATTTGTCCATAAAAATACTTCAACTACTTACATAACCACTGCATCTCGCTTATTATCAATGTTTTTAAAATAACAATGAATTATGGTCATGGATAAATAAATTGAGAAAAAATAATGGCTTTTTTCCATTGAACGTGTGACGTATATATTTGATGTCACATGACAGGCATTCCCCCAATTCTATTTTGGGACAAATTCTTCCTGAAACGAGGTCGTTCAATCAGAAAACTTGCGAGAAGTTCCAATTATGAAAATCTAAAAAATTTAAAGTGAAAAAAATTGATCGACTTCACATGGAATTCCCTCTACCATGGTTCAGTTAAAAGGTCTTGTGTGATATGAAAGCGAGATCTAATATCACAAATGCATGTAAGTTTCATTCGTAATCAATATTTTGACAGCCCTTTAAATTACATAGGACTATGCCTCTGAAACAACAAATTACTTATTCTTCTGGTTTCAGGTAGTTACAACATGCAAAACAAAGACATGTTGAAATGTGATTTCTGGCTAAAATGTGGTACTATGGTGACAAACTATACAAGATTGTTGACCACAGAGTTCAAATTCTTTTATGTAGTGCATGACAAAATTAAATATACAATGAATCATTAAGAATTGTGTTCTTATTTATTATTTCACAGTTCATATAGCAAACATTCAAATGTGTGGTGAAATTAATGCAGTTTGTCTCTTACATTTTTTGCATTTGTTTCTGTTACATCAATTTATTATTTTACAGAATGGTATTACATGGAACATTATTAAATTACAAATAGGGACGATTTTTGGCTCTTTTTATTTGTGAAAATACTGTTCTACAAAATTATATAACTGGAACACAGAAAGTTGTATGACTATCACTATATACATCCAAGATAAAGGCAATTTCATATTCCTACTAATCATTTATTTAACGAACCTAGCACAAAAGTAAACATTTGCTACTGGGGGTAATAGTAACTCATGCATAAATTGCAGTTGTAGAATATATATATATATATATATATCTATAATGGGATTAAAACTGACAATTAACAGTTCAAAGAACAAATAAAATGGATGTAGGAATAGATGTATCGTTTCAAAACATGGTTCCATTACTAATCCTGACAATTAAATTAATTGTACCATTCCACGTGTGCTAATACATTTTGTTATGGAAAATGCCAAGTCTCTTAACTGAGATATGGATTCTAATCCAAAGGCTGTGAGCATGTATTTCATCAAACTGACAAAATTCAAATATAAAACCTGCACAGAAAACAAAGTGGATTTTAAAAGGTCACATGTGTCAGGAATGTGTCAAACTAAAGAAAATTTAAATAAATATCACAGATAATGTTTTCAGTGTAAACACCTCATGGCAATATATATTTGACCACGTGTGCAGCTTCTATAATTGTCTGAGGAGCTGGCCGGCGGATGCGTGGATCACCAACAGGTGCATTAAGTCTGAAATAAAACAATATGTCCACTTTAATACAACATTTTACATTAACACATGTTATGGAAAGGTAGGATTTAATATCAAATGTATTTTTCAAGGGAAATCATTTTAACATTTGTTTGTATTGCTATATGGATCAAAGTGAAAATGACAAAAAGTGCTGGTTTAGACAATGTGTTTGATTAAATATATTTAACATACATATTTATGCAAATATGGGACCAAAATATTGGTCCACTTCAGATTTCTGTATTAGACTCAACACAAAACAATGTAATTAAAAAGAATATTTTTTCAAATATTTAAATTAAATTTGAAACTGATTGTTTCAGACAAATTATATATGTTAAAGAGGTTAATAACTCCCATTTCATGAGCGAAGTAAGAAAAATCATAATTACATTAACAATAACAATTAAATATCATGTTTTATAAAGGCTCAATACAAATCTTATAACTAATTTATAATACAGAAGCTTAATAAAACATACTAATTCAGTAACCCAACCAACCATACTTTTTCCTGACTGATAAAATAATGTTTGACCTTTAAAGATCTTTCTAAAACTTCTCAATTTTAAAAGTGGTGTGTAATTTTAACAAAAAGAAACAGCCTCTGGTAATAATGTGTATTTTTATAATTTAAACCACAGTTAAGAGTTAAATACATGTGTGGAGCATACTTGACGTTTGTCTTGTTGTTGACAATAAACAGTGGGTTGACTTGCGACAAGATCTCATCATTCACAGATATGCCATTAAGGTATTGTTTAAGCAATGTGCGCAGTTGCTGGTTCTCTTGAACTAATGTCTGCTTCTCCTTGTCCAGAGCTAGCTTGTCCAGGAGAACTTTGTCGTGGCGCTTTCTCCAGTTTTCCAGGGAAGAGTATTCATGCATCACCTAAATATTTTTAAAAAGGATAAATTTTGTAAAGGTCCTAGAATTTTTTTTTTTTGACTTTATCACCACATGAAAAAATTAAACTCATTCATAATGTCAGTAATTATATATGATGCAAACATATCTTCTTCAAAATAATAATCATGCATCAATATATATGTCATACAAAATTATATCAGTGATTGAGATTTTAATATACTGTAAGATAATTCCTTTGACAAAGGTTTTGTTATATGTACAGTAAGATCATACCATTGATAGAGGTTCTGTATGTTCATCTTGGATAGCTGCATTCACATCTTCTAGTTCCTCAGCCGTCAGTGATGATGGATAGAATGGTACAACTTTCTCTTCTTCAGTTTCAAGCTTTCGACACATCTCAGCTAAACGGAGAATAAGTTCTCCCTAACAGAAACATAATGAAACTTAGAAACAATACATAAAACAAACACATTTATTTTAAAAAGTAAAACAAATATCAAAAACATATTTTAGAATTGAGAAATAAATTAATAAAATGGACAAAATTATTGAGATGTAAGTTATTTTAAATTAATATTACTATAAAATTATATTGGTTGTTTATAGTGTCTTCATTATGAAAACTATTAATCTGCCAGTGGAACTACCAAATTATAAAGCATCATGAATTATTATTGATGAAAGCTGTGGCACAGGAAAATAATTGTAAAGCATTCATAATTTAACATTTTAAAGAAAATGTAAATAAACATGTAGTAAATAATCTTTTCAAATACATTGTTTTTTTCTAAACCTTTGTAAAACCTTAAATGCATACTCCACAGACCTTTGACCTAATTAATTTCCAAACTAAGAATTAATTTCAAATATAAACATTTGATTTGTCCATAGAAATACTTCATTCAAATACTCACATAACCAGCGCATCTCGCTTATTATCAATATTTTAAAAATAATAATGAATTATGCTCACTTGACAAATAAATCGAAAAACAATAACAGGTTTTTTTCTACTAATTGTGTGACATATATATTTAAAGTCATGTTACGGGTATTCACCCATAAGCCATTATTTTAAAACTTCTGAATATTTTTGTAGCTGCAAAAACATTTCATACCAATTTATTTCACCCAACGAGGTGTTCTGATTTTGAAATTTTTAAATGTAAATAGATCGATCGACGGAGTGTTATTAAATAATCATGACAAAGATAATTACAAACATATAAAACCAGACAAATGTATTACTTTCTCCTTCTGACGCTTTAGTTCTTTAATGGCAGCATTGCTCTCTAGAGTCAATTTGGTAAGTTTGTCACGTTCCGCATCTCTCAGTTTGTTCATCTGAGCTTTCAAGTCTTGGAAGTGAGCAAGCATTTTCTCTCGTTCCTGTTATAAAACAATTAAGTGATTAGCAGATTCAGTTAAAACATTCATGCACTGAAGTTAAAGTCTTTTAATTTAGCTAATGTTCAGTTCTTGCTTAGATTCATTAGGAACTAAACATTATTTTTGGTTCAAATAAAAACATGTGTTTAGCATACTACTAGCTGTTAACCTACAAATAAACTATATATATCACAACCTATGTATCTTTAGGACAAAACATTAGTCTGTCAAATTTCATGTTAGCTAACATGTTATTGAAAGGTCTGGCCACAATACGATACAAAATACTTCTTTCATTTCAATATACAAATCCTAAAACACCTACAAATGACACTATTAAAAATTGTTTAAACCTGTCAAACAAAGCAACTATTATTATCTTGTTATAGTCATTCTTCTCTCTTAAGAAATAGTAAAAGAGCAATACATTTTTTGTCTTAAAATTATTCCTGGTGAGAAATTTAAAATGAGGAGAGCAATTCTAGCATTTTTCATATTTTGCCAAATAAAACAAAATGACAAAAGGCAAGTGTATAAACAGTTGTCACTTTCTATTTTCAGGTGGATGTCAGACGAATGTAAGAGATGACTCATGTATTAACTAAAACAAGCAAATCAATGATAAGGTAACTTTTACTAGTCTCACTAACATCTTTGAGTGATCTGTTCCTCTCCTCGCATTCCTTTGCTATGTTAGACATTTTTGACTTCAAACCAGAAATCTGATCCTGAAACAAATCAGTATAATTAAATATCAAACTATGTTTCAAACAGACAACTAGTAATGCAGAAACAGTGTTAAAGCTCACTTGTATATAAAATTGCAAATACAGAAGTATAACATATATACAACAGATTATGGTACTAGAAATAAGTAAAATATAATATTTGTCAACTGTTTTTTTCACTTCAAGATAATGATGTAACTATTTATTTCAAATAAATAAACTTAACCAAAGCACTTTGTTTTCTATTTATCTCTCATTTATCTCTCATTTCCTAACCCAAAGACTTCCCTATATATCTTTCACTCATCTGACTTCGATTTGAAACAGAAAGATCATAAAGTTTGGATATTTTTATTCCAGTAACACACCTAAATATTTATGCAGATTGATGCTTTAAAAAATCAGCATTTAAAAACATAGTCTAACATATGTCAAAAACACAAAAACCTTTACATTAATTACTATTTAAATTTTTTATAATTTGTCCTACAGAATATATAGAATACAGCAGTGTATATAGAATGGAGCCTGGGTCCACCTGAAATAGGGTCGGGCTACTTTTCAAAGTTAATATCCCATGTGTCCACCATGTCTGGATAGGCTACGGTGATAAAATAATTAAATACTTTCCAATGACACACTATTTATCCATGAGGGGAAATGATTCATATCGTTTATTCATTGATTAATAAAATATATGTCTGTCTGTCTTGATTTTATTGAGCAGTTAAACACAAATAAACTCTGTCCATTTGTATGCAGAAGTTTTCGCTACGCGCATGTGCAAAGTAGCTTCATTCACAGGCTTCGGCCCATCTACACGGATAACACGTAGTATGATAATGAGTAAAATGATGATGCATATTACCTTGGTAGAACACCCGAAAGCATTAAAATTTGTCAACAGAATGTGTATTCCGGGTATTACTTACAGTCTCAGTATCTCATGGACCCAAGACCTCGCATCAACGACGCAGCAATCCTGGATGGGACACACTATATTCCATCCACAGCATACATAATTTACTTTTTTTTTTTTTAAATTAAAGTATATGTTTAAATTTAAAAAAACTCAAACAAATATATATTGCATGTATTAGACAACATTTTAAGTCTTAAAATAGGGAAGGAGTTTGTCCTATACAGAGTTAATACTTTGATAGCAAAATGTATGGAAACAGGTTACTAACGGAAACAGAATACCTTCGAGTATCGGTCATTCCAAGCATAATAATGCGCTGCTTAATTTTCAAAGCAATTACAGTAGCATCCACAAAGTTCT
>JAULBS010009578.1:0-11195 GCA_032355785.1 Symmetromphalus regularis | reverse complement strand
CATAACTTCCAGTACACTGTTGTATTAACAACTTACCTGTGTCAGAGTGAGGTAAATTCTGTCTGTAAGTGGAGTGATGACGAGTCGTCCATTTAGGCCCATGTACTCGTAGCCATAGCCAAAACCTCCAGTACACTGTCGTATTAACAACTCGTCTGGTTCCTTCTCCCAGTAGAATCTCAGCTGACTCTCCCACTCAAACTCACGTTCATCCATAATGCTGCATAAAATAACCTTTTTTTGTTAGTACACTTTTCAGTTTTAACCAAAATTTTTAAAAATTTCAAGGTATATTTTTTTCTTATTATTAAAAATAAAGTATACTTTACACTAAAATTGCCAGGGAAAATGCTGTGGACACTTTTTCCACAGCTTTTATTTTGCCGTGGGCATTTTCTTAATTGTATGGGTTGCAGTCAGTACCATACTAAAATTATTTTGTGACAGCAGTTACGTGCTATCACAAGACTGTCTGCACATAAAGGGAAGCTATTTTTATTTTCATTTTATCCTGCCACTTGGGGATGTTGTTGTTTTTATATCTGTAATACAAATAGTAAAACAAAGTGTAGGAATAAATGCTGTTACCTGTCCCTGACAAATCCGTCAATGATGTCTCTTGCATGCACGTCAATGATCAGAACACTGTTGAACTTGCTCCGATCATTCTTCGACAGTGGAGAACGAACCTGTTCAAAACAGAATTTTCAATAACCAATTCATGCATTCATTTCTAAATTTATTACCCCAGTGGGTACTCATAACCTGGTATATATTTATTGTTTTCCCACCGAGAAAGTATCAGCACTGGTTTAACAAGGCATTTCATTGGATTGTTCTGCTGTTATGACCAATAAGCTTGTCTGTACTAAATATCACATCATTATAACTCTGTGAAAGTGCAAATGATGTCACTAAAACAAGAAAAAGTACACCATAATGTCATCCATAACATTACAGGCTAGGATTTCTCTAAACTGCCATGTACAGAGAAAGTTTAAAGACCAGAATTATTAAAAATATCTAGGTTAATAAATAGAATATCAAGCTCACTATCATTTATTGTTAAATTTATGTCCCTCATTAAATAATTTTACTTTGTAACTCACTAAAGTTCATAACAAAGAAAAAAAATTAACATTTCTATATACTGTAAATCATGAAATTAATGCGAGCAACAAATTAATGCAAGCAACTAATTAATGCAAAAAATGTGACGAACGCTTAGATGCAATAATTAAATGATGCATTTTATTTTCTCATAAAAGGTAATAGGAGTGCAGAATTTTTAAAAGTAAAATAAAAACATAATTTTAAATTATGATGAATATTATAAATAAATGTAATACATCATTAACTCGCATAACTGTTGGAGAATTTGAGCAAAAAAACCCGGAATTAACTGGTGATCGTCTGTGCTCCAAACTAATTTGGTGTAACATGTACAGGTATCAGTATATTGTATAGTATAGTCTGTTTACGCTATTTATAGTATAGACAGCTTTCGACATGAAAAATGAAACTTAAATAATATGATTACAGCAAAGGTAGTTTTTTCTTGATGTGGACTTTGAATTTTTTGTTCTTTTTTCTGGCAGACTCATTAATAAGAATACGCATTTTTGTGCACTTCTGCACGGATGCAATAATTTCATGACGCATTAGTTTCATGATTTACAGTAAAATTTACTTCATGCAGTTTATGTATGTACCAGAATTGAGCTAAATTAAATAATAAAAAAACATATATGTACAATAAAACCTAACTTGAATATACTTTTTAATTCAGCATATTAAACTATGTGACAGGGGCATTTTCTGTCACGACCAATACAAACTGACTAATATAGGACATTTTGACCAGTACAGCAATAATAACTGTTTTTGGGTCCAAGTTATGCATACAACCCAACAACCAATAACTACGACTGAGTAATAATATGCAGCACTAAACAAACCTTAACAACCAAGTCAGCAATCTGTTTGTGTAGTTTCTTGGCATACTCTTTGAGCACAGTTTTCTGTCCCTTCTTTATCTTATGGAAGACATCTTCCACCTCCCAAGTCCACCAGACCTGATTACCGGCAAGACACACCATACCCTGGTAATCCGTCATCCATTCAACTCTGCAATAAACATTCAATACACAGTTAATCAAAGATTATCTTCACCAGACTTGATTACCAGCAAGACACACCATATCCTGGTAATCCATCATCCATTCAACTCTGTAATAAATATTCAATACACAGTAAATCATGGATTATCTTCACTAGAACTGAGTATAAGCAAGACACACCATACCCTGGTAATCCGTCATCCATTCAACTCTGTAACAAACATTCAATAAACAGTTAATCATGGATTATCTTCACCAGACTTGATTACCAGCAAGACACACCATACCCTGGTAATCCGTCATCCATTCAACTCTGTAACAAACATTCAATACACAGTCAATCATGGATTATCTTCACCGGACTTGATTACGAGTAAGACACACCATACCCTGGTAATCCGTCATCCATTCAACTCTGTAACAACCATCCAATATATAATTAAACATAGATTACCATTAATGAATAAACACTTTTCTTATCTTACAAACCACTGCACCCCACATCTAGGCATCCTATGACTCATGCTTCTCATTAGAATAATAACATAAAATATTATTCTGTCAAAATAGTGAGAAGTTATTTTATTCATGCATGGCTCTTGTGAGCATTACATAACCCATTTTCCTTCATGCTAACTTCATTAGGACATTATTTAGAAAAAGACAAGTTTCACATTAAATATCACTTAATAGGTAATGGGTAATGGAAATTTTCAATTCTGTAAGGTCTCGGATATCAGGGTTTCTAGAATACGGTAGCCCGAAGCCCGTGGTTAGTGGTTATTGCGGTCGGGCTCCCAAATAATCACTTTCCACTAGCCCAACGGCTAGTGGAATTAAAAAAAAAAATAATAATGAAAATGGAAAGACTAACTGCAACGAAAAGCGCTCGACATACTCGTTTGGATCAATAAAGTCCGACTATTATTAGCATGGAACACGTGAAATAACTCGCTACCGTAATCTGCAAAAAAAACCGCAGTCCACGATTTCTGTTTCCGACAAGATGTCATAATATCCCGAAGACAGCCGAATGGTTTCCCTGCAGATATTAAATACTTGTTTTCGATAAATAAAGTCCGACTATTTTTGGCCTGGAATACGTCAAATAGCTTGCTTCCGTAATCTGCAAAAAAAACACAGACAAAGATTTCTGTTTCAGGCAAGATGTCGTAATATCCCAAAGACTGCCGAATGACTTTCCTATAGAAATTGTTTTACTTCCGGTCAAAATAAATAAAAAAACTTTTCTGTTCTTTTATCGTTAAAAATACAATTATTATAAGTAATTTATTTATCCATGGTTATCTATTACATTGAAAGTACTGATTATTTTACTTTAGATTGCTAGTTTTTAGTCTTACTCCGACTAAGTTAGTGATCCGCGAAGTCCGAGTCTCAGATTGAGACAATCGGCGGTGAATTGCATGTGGTAAATTTGTAAATAAACTCTTGTAGGTCGCCACCTGATAGATTTGTTGTGTTCTAGAGGATCTGACAAAAATTATAGAAGCCCTGCAGATACCTTGGTTTTTCAGCTCCGTAAAAAAAGATGGACTCTTTGGTGATGAGTCTGTTCGTACCCCTCATCTCTGCTAACATGGTTGTCATCCAGTCTTCCACTCGACCCTCAGCAGCAACATGGTTCCTGAATTCCATAACCTCACCCTCGGCAGACACCATTTCCGTGGCCAACATCTCGTTGTTAGCTCCTTTTTGAAAAGTCAATAATGCTATGTTGTCGAACATCTACAAGAAAAGACAACACAGGATGGCATAAGAAACTGTCCGTGATGGATCAGTACTAATAATCTACCAGAGAATTAATTTTAAGCCTTTAAAAAATTATAACAAGATTCCATACATGAAAGCCATCAATTAAATAAGGAAATAAATCAGGGTGGAGTGGGAGTTAGGTGTGGAGTGGGTGTTAGGGTTGTAACGGTATACCGGTATATTGCAATACTTGTAGAGCATAACATATACTGCGATATTGTTTTGTGTATCGTGATATATCAACTTAATGAGCATCCATCAAATTCTTATAAAACCTGTGATTATTACAGTAAGTTATAAAAATAAAAATAAAACTTAATAAAATCAGAAATTGGTAAAGGTCTGCCTACCTGTGATATGTTTAGTAATTAGTATGATAGTATCAAAATATGACTTTATCACATCTTGGTAATTAATCAAACTGTATTGCAATATGGGTTTGCTGTATCGCAATATATCACAACATGGTTTTGGCTGTATCGTTAAATCGCTAGTGAGAGTATAAGTAAAACCGCCTCTTCCACATTCAAGTACAATCCCTAAAACAAACATCACCTTTATCATATGCTCCTGCACACACTCTGGGTCACTGCTTCCAAGAATACTGAGCAGCTCGTCATCAGATATGAAGAAGAAACGAGGGAAAGCATTTCGCTTCGAGTCGAGGTAGTCATTAAGTGACTTCTGGCACTTCTCCAGTCCTTGGCTCAAATTCAGCAGATCTTCTAGTCTATTTTGAGCATGACACGAGATTTTGATGTGAGGTGTCTTTTGAGTGTCCGTCATAATCTGACAAAATAAATGGGTTCCATAAAATATACTCATCTTGTACATAATATGGATTAATTATGATGCAACTTAAAATCAATCTTACAAAAATAATAAAACTGGAATAGCAAATAAAGAATTTAATATATATTGTGGTAGACCCTCAAACAGGTGTTATCTGTATTGGTTATAAGTTATCTAACTCAGGGCCAAGCTTATAAGCTGCAACCCCTGCAATTAAGAAAATATCCATGGTAAAATAAATCCTGTTGAGAAAGTGTTCACAGCATTTTCCATGACAATTTTTAGCATAAAGTATACTTTATTTTTAATAAGAAAAGCAATACACCTTGAACAAATAATATTAGTCTGCGGTAAAAGTGCCGTGGAGAATGAAAAACTTTGTGACAATCTCCACGGCACTGCCACAGGCAATTTTAGGGGTTGAAGCTGGGACTCGAATACAAAAGACCATACAAATAATATCACATTTAAATTTTAAGTGATAACTGAGTCCACACTAGAATATTTATAAGCATGAGGTCAGAAAATAAACTTTAACTGTACTATATATACTTTTTTAGAACAGAATTGAAACATCTTGAAAATAAATCCAATTTTCTTAATTTTTTTAATTCTGCTCCATACTGTATGAAATATCAGCTCCAACTTATAAAACCATAAAGACTAACACATTTTGTGACCAACCTTTTTGAATGTTTTATCAATGGAATCAAACTTCTTGGCTTCCTCTGGAAGTTGTGATCGGATGTCGCCACCAATAAAGATTCCTTCCAAGTACATCCATTTCCGCTGTACAACCATCCAAACCTGTTTAACAAACAAACATGTGAAATAATATCAATATTGCTGCTTCTGAATTCTAATGCCATATTAATATGTGATCATTAAACAGTCACAGGATATTTTGTTAGATAATTTATGTCTTTTGCCGTAAGTTATTAGTCATGCTACTTTTGTAAAAATCAGTCACTGCTGGAAAATTTAACTCTAAAATTCATTATTCCTTTTCTTAACATTAGAAAAAATTAGGAAACGACAAAAACTCAAAATTTATGAAATGTTTTTTTTAAAGCAAAATTTTGGTTCTGATGACAAAATAAGCAAAAATGTGAAGGACATGGGGTATAATCCATATAACAATACATTCAAATAAATTATATTTTATCATCTGAAATGAAATGAATAAAATAATAAAATAATTATAATGTGTATCATACAGTGTTACAAACTTTCCAATAAGCTTTGATTCATTGAAATTCACTGTTAAATGTCATATTAGGAAATGATCTGTCCATGTAATTTGTTTCGACAATTTCAAATTTAATAAGCATATTTGAAACCGATTTCATCTGCAGGTTCATATTAAAGAAATACAAGCTCCCTGAGAGTACATGTATTTAATAAAACAGGTCAGGGATTGAAAAAAGATTTTTTAAACTTTTTACTTGCCTATCCAAATTATATTAAACAACGTACAGTACTCTGAAATTGGTCTCACACCACTTATTAATGTAAGTGTGGTCATGGCTTTAGACAAGAAGATGAAATTACTTACATCAAGAACTTCAGATATGTGTGACAAGCTTTTTTCCCAGTTTTGTACAGAGTTGAGGAACGGCGCTGCAAACCGTGATGCCGACATGCTTTGCAGGTTCATCGCACTGTCGTCAAGAATCTGCATCACGTCGTCCACGGAGCCCAGGATGTAGCCTCGGAGTGACGTGCCCTTCATGTACGGCTGTACCGAGAACTTCATGTTCTGCCACGTCTCCTCAATTTCTTTCACACCCTGGAATCAAACATTACCTCGGTGTGTTAACTTTTTTATTTAATTTATAGTTATGTTAAAAGTCGAATCAAATGTCCCTAATTCAATTACAGTAGAATCTTCTTAATTGCATATGCATTTTGCCAAAATATTTTATGCATTAACATGGGTGCAGAAATGAGAGAATATTTCACTAGCCCGCCAGACCAGAACCAACTAAATTTTACTAGCCTGCCAGAATTTCTACTAGTCCGCCAACCTACAGAACAATATTATATAATTTTTTTAACAACAGAGTAAATGTATAATTATCTGACATGGCTTATATGGAGTGGCAGATTCAACGCAAAAAAAACAAATATATAAAAATTACTGTCAATGAGAAAAAAACAGATCACCCGTCGGACATGTAGTTGCATTTTCTAACTCGTCCGTTAGAATTTTTACTTGCATTTGGCAATCGGGCGAGTACTTTCTGCACCCCTGCATTTAACAGGATTATTCCTTTATCAGAAATGCCCTTTTAAAATCATGTTACTATTCTTGTACCATCTGGTATAAAATTAAAGAATAAGGAATTCTCTGACCATGTAACCTGATTGCTATAACTGATGCAAAAATAGTATATGGTTACACTTACTTTGTGGTCATTTTGTGATTATTTGATGAAGTTTTCTATATTTTCTTGTGCAATTAACCAGATATTACAAAGAAAGCATATGCAATTAAAAGAAATACTTCGTATACATTCACATACAAATGGTTCTGTGCAGCATAATTTTATGTAAATAACAAGAATATACTATTATCAGGAATGCAATTAAGTGGACTTGACTGTATTTAATAGACTTTCACTATCTGTTGTGAAAAATTACTCACCATTAAATTTCTCACAATACATTTTGCATAACAAACATTTTGTTGGCATTTCATTTACTAAATAACTGTTACTGTTTACGTAAGATATTATGAAGTGGGTTCTATTAAATTAAATGAGTTAAACGAACAAATTTTATATAAACAATAAGGCCAAACATTTTTAATTTTCAGTTTACGGATTTTTGAAGAAATATTCCAAAGTTGCCTGATGAAATAAAAATAAAGTTTGTTAAGACTTGTTCCGATAATCTTGATTTGCTTAGAAATGTTATTTTATTAAATATTCTTTATGGGAACATGGCACAGGTGACAAGCCCAGAAATAATACTAATAATTTACCTTCTCAATACCCATTTCCTTGCTGGCACAGGTGACAATCTCTGCAATAGTTTCCTGGAATCGGTGCAGCTCCATGGCGAACACATTGGCTAATGTGAATGTGTCTGGATTGATATCAAACTTCTGTCCAGTCTTATTCATCAGTTCCTTCCAATGTCTAGAAGAAACAGTGAGTCATTAAATAAAAATACCGTAAAAACAAGTTTAGTACCAACACTCTGTTTTAGTTAAACAGATTTCTGAGAATTATGGGTGGTTTCCTTAAAAATTATCTCATACCATTACTGTGACAAGCATAGGTACAGGGGAGGCTTTCAAGGATGACCCCTCCCCCTCCCCAAAATCTATTTGTCTTTTTAAAATTATTTTGTATCCAGTTACTTGAGAACTGGCGTTATTTTATAACTTTTGCACACTCTTGTTAAAATATTTATAATGCCAAAAATCCTGAAATTCAGCTCTGATCCATGGCAGATAAGAGCAATATTTAGTAAATCAAAAAAGTTTTTTTTGTTTGTATCAGAGTGTTTTCTCCCTTTTTAAAAAATAAATTTTGGGTCTGTGGTGACATTTGGGTGGGAAAGAAAGGTATGTGGGACAAAGTTTTGCAAATCATAACGGTGGAAATGGTGTCTCAATATATAATACAACACCAGGGTATGAAACAGACTTGCTGCAGTTTTATCTTGGCCTGTTAACAAAAACCTACTTTTGGACCTCACTACAGAAAATGCCTTCAACTGGAAACAACAACCTCAGTAAACATCGCCTTTCGATCCAACCATACTTTCACAAACTGGGCTTTTTGCAATTATATGTTTGTCTGACCAATCTTGCATATTCGGCTTGCTACAAACCTTTCTCTGAGAGCCTCATGCTTCAGGTCAACAAACAACGGCAAAGAATCCTTGAACTCCTTCATCTTCTCATCAAGATTCCTGGCGGTTGGTATGGACTTAACGTCACGAGGCATCTTGCGCAGACTCTTCAGAAAACCTTCAATGCCCTCCTGCAGCACCTGGATGTTGAGGTTTGACCACAGTGTCTCTGACCACTGTTCTCTTGCAGCCTAAATTACAAAAAAAAAGAAATGACTGCTTGATTGTTTATTTGTTTAAGGTCCTCCCCACACCTACCCCACCCACCCCACCCCACTCCCAGCAAGAGTGAATCCCAGTGGTCTTGTGGCAGAATGTCAGACTCTCAAGCTGATGACAGTGATTCAAAACCTGCTGAGGTCTGGCTCACATTTGATGTGTCAAAATAACCAAATGTTTGACATCCAATAGCCAATGATTAATAAATCAATGTGTTCTAGTGGTGTCAAACAAAACCACCAAAACAAATCTCTGCAAAAACAAAAAAATTAATAACCACTGCTCTTTTGCACACTGTTTCTCCATTTTCTGTTTTTTGAAAAGTGGATTTGGTAACATTAAGATTTTTAAACAAAAGTTTTATCTGTCTAACCAGCTTAATTTCAATAACCAAAATTACCGACTTTTTATAATGTGCATAGTATTTTGATCTAAACGGAAGTTCTCTTAATGTTTTTGTTTTCAGTGTTCAGTTGCTAGTACACCATATTCAAAATATCAAATGAGAATGAGATACAGTTGGTTGGTTGTACTTATTTTCATGTTTATATCCAAATAGGGTTGAAGTACGCTGTCCTGGGCATACAACTCTGCTTCCTGTTATGTCTGTCCAGGACAGAGATCTGTGTTAGAAGGAGAGATCAAACACACTGCTGCCATACTAATGCAGGTACTCTTACCAATAAGCAGAAAGTGATTTGTTTAATACATATATCTCACAGATAATATAGCACAAACCAAAGCTTTCACAAACTAGTTGTAGACCACTGGCCAGTGTAAGTGGCATACACCTACCCATTGAGACTTGCGCAACATTCACTCTGGGTTGGAGCCGGTACTAAGATTAAAAATCACATGTCACGACCGAGATTTGATCCCAGTACCTACCAGCTGTGAGACCAAATGGTAAACAAATGCCACCTATATTTATTGTGAAATTCCACATGCATAATAGGTAATTCTGGAGGACAACACGTTCTTCGATAATTCACTGAAATATCATCCAATTAACACATAGTAGAAATTGAAATTTAGCCTCCATTGTTTGAAATGTCCCCATTTTGCTTTTTTATGAAACTGAAATGAGATTTTTGTAGGACTTTTGCATTAACAATTTTATTCTTAACTTCATATTTAGTCTTGAAATGTCAACCAATATCACCTCTTTTTTTTCACTTTTTAAAAATATCAGTTAAAAAAACATTTGACTAATTAATTATTTTGAGTAGCTCATGAATAAAACAAACCAGACACTTACCTTTTGTTCTTCATACAGTGCATAAATAAGCTCCAGTGCCTTCATCTGTTTCTGGACATCCATCAGATCTGGGTACATGGTAATTGGCAGGTCAAACAGTTTCTCTGCATTGGCCAGCTCCTGGCGATGCTCCTCATACTCTGCTACTTCGATACGATATTCCTTCATCAATGCAAGACCTACATTTTAACAGAGAGTATTATTAGCATGCAATTATCAACAAGGGATGTCTCAACAAATAAAACACTGGTCAGGGCTTTATCATTATGATGCTAGAAGTTGATATTCGGATTATGTTGGGGATTTACTTTCTAAATTTTGTAAAGATTCCCATTCTGAAAGTATAAAATAGAGAACATAAACTAAATATAAAAATAGCAATTATTTGGTTATTTATATAACTATTATCCTTTCTGCCTGTAAGCTGACACAACCAGGAATAACCAGTGTCAAAATACCTGTATTAACAAAAAACACAGTATACGATAACTACCTTTATCAAGATCAGTTCCACAGGCAACCGGACCCTCCTGCTGGAATTTCTCAGCAAATTTCTCCAGATCTTTGCGATACTGTTTGATCTCATCTTGTGTGATCTGCAGAAGCAAAGACGAATGTCAATTTCAAATATAAAATGTGACCCCCAATAGCCAATGTTTACTTTTGTGCTGGGGGATTGTTAAATAAATAAATAAGTTTAAAATATAAACAAAAAAAGTAAAAGTAAAGTTTGTTTTATTATGGACGTCAAACATATGGTCATTCTGACATAGGCTACTCTTTCCAATAAGCATCAAGGTTTTTTTAATATGCATTTTTCCACAGACAGGTCAGCAAATACCATGGCCTCTGATGAACCAGTTGTGGGTCATTGGTTGGAATGGAAAATAGCCCAAACTGTAAATGGTCTACTGACTGACCATTTCACAGGTGGACACACTACCACTTGAGAAAATATAAACCATCCATGAAAACATTATAACTTGAAAACAAATAGATTTCTGCCTATATACATGCACATTTATTAAATCTGCCAATCGGAGCAGGACGTAGCTCAAACAGTAGTGTCTGCCTGTGAAACGGTCAGTTATCGGATCGATCCTTCTCAGTGGACCCATTTGCAGTTTGGGCTATTTTCCATTCCAACTAGTGGTCCACAACTGGTT
>JAULBS010009568.1:0-11195 GCA_032355785.1 Symmetromphalus regularis | reverse complement strand
TTCGTGTCTCCTACTAACACTAACCTCTGTCCTGGACTGACAGCACAGGAACCTGAGTTGTGTGCCCAAGACAGCGTGCTTGAACCTTAATTGGATATAAGCACAAAATAAATACAATCAACCAGGTGATTATTGTGGGCTGCCCAACCTAGACATCATTGTTTCAGGAGATAATAAAATTATTAATTTGTTTATCTATATATACTGGAGGAGTTTGTTTAAATTTGAGAGGTGTTTGATATTTTATGTTTTGTGTGTAATCGTTAACATAGTTTTTGTTTATTTGTAATTTGGAAGAAGTTCGTTTATTATCAGTGGCAAGGCAGATTTTCTATAGTTTGTTTTACATATATCTTTTAAATATTGTCTTATTTTGGTATGTATATATTTGATGCAGGGGCGATGGAACGAAATTCATATTGGGTGGGGGCGCAGGCGCGGTTACAGGATTTTTGAAAGGGGGTTCCAAATGTGATGGGTGAATAGCACTGGGGAAAAATGGTTAATTTTCACGTCCTTCCACTTGTAAAATATAGGTACAAAAAAAAATGGAAAAGGGGGGTCCGGACCCCCTGGACATCCTTGGGTCCGCTACTGGGGCTGCTCCAGTTTTTGAACATCAGAATTTGCCGGTGAATAATTCAACGATGAACAAGGAACATATTTAGGAGAATTATTGGGGGAGGGCTGAAACCCCCAGCACACCTCCCCCCCCCAGTTCCGACGCCCATATGATAATATATTTTTTAACCTGTCGTGAAATCAAATAAGATTCACAGTTAAATGGGTCACAGGTATAGCTAGTGGGTTTTAAGACGGTTATACATGTAACTAAGCTATACACAATTTGCGTGGGATGTTTCACGGATGAATGACGTTAGGGAATTCTTTTGATGACAAGCAATCACGAACAACCCGTCTTCCATATTATCTCTTATACAATACACTCATCTCAACAGACAACAAGTCAGCAATTGATCAACAGACTATCTCTCTGTGTGCCTGTTTTTCTGTCTGTCTGTCTGTCTGTCCGTTTAATCGCCTGCCTGCCTGATTGCTTGTATGTCTGGCAATATCAGCAATGCTTTCTCTCTCTCTCTCTCTCTCTCTCTCTCTATATATATATATATATATATACATATATATATATATATCTTTCTCGCTCTATCTCTCACCCTCTCTCTCTATCTCTGTCTCTCTCCCTATCTATATATCTATTTATCTATCTATCTATATAAATCTATCTCTGTCTGTCTGTCTCTCTATATATCTCTCTCTCTGTGTCTCTCGCTATATATATATCTGTATCTCTCTCTCTCTCTCTCTGTCGCTATCTCTCGCTATCTATGGCACTCACTCTCTTCTCTCTCTGTGTGTGTGTGTCTCTCTCTCTTTCTCTCTCTCTCTCTCTGTGCGTGTGTTGTTGTTTTTTACGTCTACATACCTATTTTCATGGTATATGAGACATCAAAGTTCGATATAAAGAAACACAACCCACTTATGCTTACGTTTACGATTTAGCAAAACGTGTTATGTTCATTTTCTTAAAGACAGGACCAAACAAACTACGTTTAGAAAACTAGTTGGAATGGGAAATCAAACCAGGAGAAAGAAATATTTAAGTTATAAACGAATCTAAATGGCTATTAAAACTAAAGGTGAAACGGCTTACAAAGGGATACAGGGGCATGCATCTCCAAAAATATTTACTTTATATTGAGAAATTATCCTTCAGCTCTAGCTCTGAGGTACTTTAGTTGTAGGATCAAAACGCCCTCGGAGAACTTGTTATCAGATTGGATTTATTCCTCTCCTAACCTGAGCCTCATCCTCACAATGTTAGGGGTCACTCGAGTCCGTGGGTCCACTAACAAATGTAGTTCATAAAAACCCGGGCTGCTTACTGCGCCGTCTATACAAAAACATTTTAAGTGGTATGCTTAAAAATATTATCCAATCAGATCGCTTGTTTTATAAGCCAAATCGGCAACTTTGTGAAGTTGTTTTTTTCACAGAGAAACTATCACTCAATATAAAGCGCCTGTTCTTCTTTAGTAACAATTCCTTACAAAAAGAAGGTAACTTCATTGTTTTGCATTTTTGGTATTACTTTTGAAACTGACGTTTCCATTCGGGTTTTTTCCATTCTTGCTTCATTATTTATATCGATAAGGTGAAGGTCGATGCACTGAAAGCCGAAATCTGATCTTCTCATGATGCGAAGCATCCAATTAAAATGTTTTCTCGGCCCGGGTTTTTAATGCACTATATTTGTCAGAGGTCCCATTGTCTCGAATGGTCCCTGACGTTGTGGGGATGCCAGAGCCTATGAATGGTATACAGAAGGACATGGTATGTTCTGTCCTGTCTGTCGTGGTGGTGTATATATATCAAATATCCCTTGCTGCAAATGAGAACAGTAAGTAATGGGAAATCTATATATCAGAATTGCAATAGCCGATAATTAAGAAATAAATGTCCCGTACTGGTGTCGTTAAATAAAAAGGGGACTCTCTATATGTCTATTTTAAACAATTTCATATCATTCAAGCACTACAGTTATATAATATAGTGTGGTATGTTTAGTTATATTAATATATAAACCACCACCCTAAATGTGTTGTCAGACACTGCTATTGTTTCCTCAGGGTTATAACATACTAAATAGCAAAAGAAACGCAAATATTTGTTCAGATCCAGTTTAATCAAATTAAGAAAAAAAATTCATTCAAGCATAAAATTCATGCTATTCACGCTTTACACTTCTCTGCACATGCTTCCATTAATTAAAACAGCCATGTTAAATTTTTATTCAAATATTGCAAATTAAATTTTCGTTTCTTTTGCTGTTCAGTATATTTATCATTTTATTGGTAAGCCCCAAGCCTGACTGGTCGACAACTGGTTATCAAAGGTCGTGGTATGTATTATTCAGTCTGTGGGATAGTGCATATAAAAGATCTCTTGCTGCTTATCAAAAAAAGTAGCCGCATTAATGTGGCGGTAGCAGGTTTCATCTCTCCTACTAATACTAACATCTGTCCTGGACAGACAGTACAGGAAGCTGAGTTGTGTGTCCAGGACAGCGTTTTTGAAACTTAATAGAAAATAAGCACGAAAATAAATACAACCAACCAGTCTGACTGGTCACTTGCCTTTCTATAGCCCCGAACATAAATCAGTGAGTCCATTAATAAATTTAAAAAAACAAAACAAACACCTTTGAACTTGTCATAATTTAAATCCAAATAAAAAATTCCCTGAGAAACATTTAAATAACAACAGAAAGACAATCTCAAAATATCACAGTCTTTGTGTCTGTGCGTCCTTGTGTCTTTGTGTCATTATGTCAAAGTATCTATGTCAGGACGAGACAGAGCAAGCATCCCCTTTAAAGTATTCGTGTAGACTTGCAACAAAGACAAGGACAATACCTGTTTCTAACTTCACACACACAAGTGTTTCACCTCGGTGAACAGGTTTACCTTCATAATGAACGGACAGGTCTAGCGTAACCAGTTTTAAACATGTTACACCATGTCTTTATGATGGCTTCCCTACCGCATATATTGAATGTTCCAGTAAAATGTCAACACTGGCCGTGATATAATCTTACAGTTCTACTAATTATTTAGTTTAATCACCTTTTTAACATGGTACCTGTATCAGAACGAATATTAACGCAAGTTTGGGTACGTTTTGACCAATTTTATAACTACTGTTATAAAACCATAACATGTTAATCGTTAACTAGTTTTAACTTCTGGTATATGAGACATTTAAATTCGATATAAAGAAACACAACCTACTTAATGCTTCGGTTATAGTTCTGTTAATTGTTTACAGTTCAGTAACATTTTTAACATCACGTTACCCATTTCAGAACATATTTTAACGCAATGTTGGTACGTTTTAAACCAGTTTTAATACAGTCTGGTTATATCTGAATCAGTTGTAACACCGAGCTGGTTAAATGTTAACTTATTAAC
Organism: Symmetromphalus regularis; assembly: GCA_032355785.1. Lineage (NCBI taxonomy): Eukaryota > Metazoa > Mollusca > Gastropoda > Neomphalida > Neomphalidae > Symmetromphalus > Symmetromphalus regularis. The sequence continues at coordinate 7,206 of JAULBS010009568.1, read as the reverse complement.
TACTGTTGTAGCACCATAGCATGTTAAACTTTTGTTTTAACGTCTGGTTACACTTTAACATTAGTTTTGACAATAGCTGGTTCTATTTTAACCAGTTTCAACACTAAACTCTTTTCATTTTAACCACGGCTTTGACAAAAGTTGTTTACATTTTAACCACGGTTTTCACACAAGTTGTTGACATTTTAAATAGTTTTCATCACCAAGTTCGATAAACCACAATTTTGATAAAATATCACTTACACATATGTAGGTTCCAGATGATGAACGTCGAACACAAGAGAATGATCTGAAGACGGGACCATGTCTACGACGTCGCTGTCGTCCCACGCGCTAAAGAGCAACCCCTTGTGTAGCAATCTTGTCTCTATCTCCAGCGACTCTGAAAGTTTGGCACACGTAGAACTATTTCCCAGCAACTGAAGAATGTTCTCTCTCCGTTTCGGCGAATTGTTCTCGTGGATGCCGTCGATGAAGTTGAGGACGTCGCCGGACGACCACTCGTGAATGTCGTCTGCTGGCTGTATGGGTTCCAGACGACAGTAGTTCTCCGACGACACGTCCGTCAGGTAGATATGTTGTCGCGAAGGAACAGTCTGTTTCAGCCCTAACTGATGCGGTCCGATGTGGATCACCTTGGAATATAGGCCGTCGTCAACGTTGTTGTTGTCCGTGAGATGTACTCCTATACACGACACGACGTTGTCCTTAGATGTTTTAGAAAGCTTACACACCTTGGCGTATATCGTGCTGTCTGATCCGTTATCCGAAAAGCCTGAATAACAGACACCTGTTGTACCTGGTCTTACGTCGTCTGATGATTGTGGTGGCGCTTGTGATGGCGCTTGGTCTAAGAGTGATGACTGTGAGGCTGATGAGGATTTTGCTGTGTAAATATCAATGGCTGATCCCTTATTGTAACGTCGTTCGGGTAATGCAGGGGGTATGCTTGACTTGCTTCCTGTTAAGTTGGGAACTGTCAACCATTTTGCTAATTTTGGATTTTCGTGATGAGGAACAATATGAATCATATTCTCATCTCCAGGAATTGTTTCGTAAATATGTTCCGAATCACTGAGAGCATCACGAACTTTTACACACTGCATTTTCACTCCTAAATTTGCGTTTAACGAAGAAACGTTCTTATCCTGTGAAACGGTATGAATATTTTTGTTGCTAGGTTGATTAAGACACTGTAAGTTTGATTCTTCCTTTCTAGTATTGTTGCTTTGTAATCGTTCACACGGGTCCTGCACAAAGTGAGGTTTGTTTATTTGGCTGCAACTGTAAAAAGATGCTTTATTACGAGATGAACGACTGTCTTGATGATTTGTCAGATGAACACCGTCTGTCACTTGACTCTCGTCTGCTACTAAAGGATGAGGTTTCAGGTATCCTTCAGAGTCGTCGTCGTTCTGCTGACAAACGTCGCTCCTGGTGTTCATGTCGCGGTTCGAGATTGGAGAAAACCTGGGACGTTCAGATCCTTGACACGCACACTGTAAACTAGAGTCAGAAGTCTGTCGTTTGGACTTCACAGTACAACTTTGTTTCCTTAAATCGTGAATAATTTCATACATAGATCGCGCAACTTTAGCCAGTTTGTGATTCTGTTTATGAGATTTAGCAACCTGTGTGTCCAGTTCGTATCTGAGAGAGAATAACACAAGAGGATCGAAATTCCTATTGTTGACTTCACTGGAGACACATCGTTTCTCGGAATGACGTCGCAAGGAACGAAACCTTTTACTACGGAACTTTATGCCAGTGTCCGAAGAAGGGTATGTGTCAGACTGGGAGCACTGTCCTGTTTTGTCGTTTGACGTTTTCCCGCCTGTTATTTTGATATTCGTAGCTTTCCCGCCTTTTATTTTGACGTCTGCTACTTCACTGCAAGTTATTTTGCCGTCTGCTGTTTTGTCGCCTGTTTTTGTTTTTATTTCCTTTTCTTCTCCGATCAGAAATGATAACGTTTCCCTCGAGGGGCTTGAATTCACCTCCGTAGTGAGAGTCAAGGAAGGAATGTAATCGCTTTCATATCCACTGGAAATCGTAACCGGTGACAACTGCGTTTCGTGAACCGTCTTATTGCCCAGTCTGTCAAAGTTTAGTTTGTATTTCTCGAGATGACCTGAATACTGACTGGTATGTCCGAAACTGTCAGCTGGATTTCTCGTACAGCCATCAATCACGGATGGACTGTCGCTATTTGACAGATAGCCACATTGTGATGTTGTCGTTCTTGTTTCATTCCAACATCTATTAAGTATCTCCCCGTATCCGGACACAAGACTCGATCTCTCGTCCTCTATATTCGACCTCCTGGAATGAAAATCTCTTTGTAGGTATTCTCTCTGACTGTACACCCTGTCTGTGTGTGGGATATCTGCGTGATTACCTATTTGAATAACGCCCACATCATCAAGGGTATGATTACATATTACGTTCGTTGAGGCGACTGTCATTGCTTCTGATCTCGGCGGCGGCTGTCTGCTATATGAAGAACGCTCCCTGCATTTCACTGAGTCTGTTTCTCTGGCCGTATGCCCCCTGGACACATGACGGAGTCCTTTGTCATCCACCAATCGCAGTCTTCTCGTACGAACTTGCGTTCCGCTTGTTCTTATCTCAGTCTGCGCTTGACTGGTTCTCCCACTTAGTGAACAACGGTCTCGTGTCGGTCTGTGTGTTGAATGATTTACACCCGGACCTTCGCTCCGTCCGACGGGATCCTCGCACGCACTCGGTATATTGTTGTTTCGTCCGCTCATTGTTATGGTCACGAGTCCAAACACCTGTCGCGTTTCGGTAATTTTTCCCAACACTACTTTCTTTTCTCTGCTTCTCGGGTATTTTCTTTCCGTCTGCTTTAAGGATACTTTCTTTTTTATCAGCTTCTAGGATACATTCTTATTATATGCTTCCAGTAAACTTTTATCGTCATCTTCAAGGATATTTTCTTTTTATCAGTTTCTAGGATACATCCTTATCTTGTTCCAGTAAACATTTTATCCTCCACTTCAAGGATACTTTCTTCTTATCAACTTCTAGGATACATACTTATCAACTTCCAGTTATGAGTTAACGTTTTATCGTCCGCTTCAAGGATACTTTTTACCAGCTTCTAGGATACATTATTATTTACTTCTAGTAAACATTTTATCGTCCACTTCAAGGATACTTTTTTTATCAACTTCCAGGATACATTTTTATCAACTTTTAGTAAACGTTTTATCGTCCGTTTCAAGGATACTTTTTTTATCAGCTTCTAGGATACATTCTTATCTACTTCCTGAAACATTTTATCGTCCACTTCAAGGATACTTTTTATCGTCCACTTCTAGGATACATTCTTATCTATTTTCAGTAAACATTTTATCGGCTGCATTTAGGATACCTTTTGTTGTGTCATGCTAGGATATTTTCTTATCTTCTAGGATATTTTCTTATCTTCTTATTATCTGCTTCAGTAATTTTTTCTTATAGTCTGCTAGGATATCTTTTTATTGCGTTCTAGGATATTTTCTTATTGTCTATTCTGCTGCGATGACACATTTGTATCATCAGCTTCTAGATTACTTTCTTATCGTCTGCCAGAATACTTTCTTTTCGTCTGCCAGAATATTTTCTTATCGTCTGCTATTTGAACTTTCTAGCCGTCTGCTTGTAGCTATTGACGAGTTTGACCTAATCTCCACATTTTAACACAATTTAGCACCAGCTTTCTCAAGTTATCTGTAGTGGTCGATATTTATTGACTTTGCTTCATGGGGTCTAATAAAGCTCTCTTGTAGAATAACGTCGACGTGATCACATTGCAGGTCGACCTGGAAAACACAGAAGAACGAATTGATTAATAATAGACTTGCTTTAAATATAACACGTTTATTATTAAATTTGTAAGTCTGTCAGTCTATAATAATTTAGTATGCGTAGATATCAAACATATACATCAGTGCCGCAGCCATCATTGAGGCAGATGAGGCAACTGCCTCGTCTGTGCTTTTTTCGATCATGCTTATAAAATTGTACGAATCTACTTTAAACAGTGAGGCCTTCTTCAGGTCTGACTCGTCTGTTTTCAGCCTCTGACTACAGCACTGTACATGTAGTTAATGAATTTCCCACTTTACTTGGACTCGTGGATGTGTGTCAGGAATTGTGGGAAGGGTTCTCTTTCCGAATAGCAGCAAGGGATCTTTTATATGCTCTCCCACAGACAGGATAGCACATACCACAGCCTTTGATAAACCAGTTGTGTAGATTAAAAATCCCCTGCCTCGACTGATATTTGATCCCAGTACCTACCAGACATGGGACCGACAGTGAAATGTTAAACAAGACACAAAACTGATGTTCCATATCAAACCCTGAACTTGCCCGCAGCAATCGGCAATGCCGTGTAGATTACCACGGAGTTTTTCATTCTCTGCGGCTCTTTTTTTTTTGCCGCGGACTAAAACAAATTTCAAGATGTGTTTTTTGTTCTTATTATTAAAAATAAAGTATACTTTAAGCAAAAACTGCTGTGGAAAATGCAGTGAACATTATTTCTCCACAGCATTTATTTTGCCTTGGACATTTCTTAATTGCAGAGGTTGCATATTACATATTCATTACTAAAATTTGTCGGCCCTAGAATTACAAGGTTCTAAGTTAATAGGTTTTACATAAACGGTCAGACCCGTGCACAGCTGGTAATATGCACGGGCTAGATGGGAAATGTAAGCCTAATAGGGTTTACATAAAATATCCGTGCACAGCTGGTAATATGCACGGGCTAGATGGGAAATGTAAGCCCCCTTTTCAGACAGCTCATTAAGTATTTTTGTGATTAGTACTGTATACCAGGGAGTGTAGGCCCCTTCCAAATCGTAGGCCCACCTTCAACTCCACCCCTCTGTCCGATCATGTACAATATAGAACCCAATATAGACTTGTGTCGCAAAGAGTTGTTGTTCACTTTTCTGATACAGCTTATGCTTCAAGTTTTTAGAATATTTAAATTAATAATGTTATATTAGTGTGTGTTTTAATAATAAATACACATTAGCATAAAACGAAAAAGTACTGTTGCAAAATTTTAATATTATATTTGGATAAAGCCTGTATTAAATCTTGAATTTTATCGGGTTTCTTTTATTAACAAAACAATATATATAAACTATATTTTAAATATTAATTTACATGGTTGTAGGGACTGGGGGGAGGAGGCACGTACCCCCCACTTTTGAGCCTTTTTTTTTTTTTACACATTAATGTTTGCATTTGTAACCAAAATCCAAAATCGAGTTTGTACCTTATCCGTCAGTGCCTACCCCCCACCCCCAAAACACACGGCTACTTCCAAAGTCGTTCCTACGGGCCTGATTTATATGTATTAATACAATTATATCTCACATGTCGCTCATTTTCAGACTTACGGGTAACATCCAGTTCAATTAAAATAATAAACTTTCGAATATATCAAACATATATATAAAAGGACATAATAAATGTGTTGATATTTCCCTAAAGACAAAAACACTATGTGCAAACGGAAGCTGTTTGAAGGTGTGAACCAACCAGATCATCAAAGGAGCATGTAATTATATGAGGCATCCCGCAGGCATATCAACAAAAAACTCCACTTAAATGAAGCACTAAGTCATTATAGTATTTTTAATATAGATTCCAGTAGCGGATCCAGAGGGGGTCCATGGGGTCCGTACACACCTTTTCTATAATTTTAGTTTTTTTTACCTAATTTTTTATATTTATATATATATTTTCCGAGTGGAAGGACGTGAACATTAACCATTTTCTCCCAGTCCTATTTACGAGACGCGGATGCAGAATTTCTGAAAGGGGGGTCCAAATGTGATGGGTAAATAGGACTAGGGGGAAAATGGTTAATTTTCATGTCCTTCCACTCGGAAAATATATTTTAAAAAAATATTAAAAAAAATTCTTGAAAAAGGGGTTCAACCCACTGGGCCCCTCCTGGATCCGCTACTGTTTACCCATCACATTTTGACACATCCCCCTTCAGAACTCCTGATTCTACACGCCAGTCTTCAGCTAAGAAAGGCCGTACATATTAAATGAATTAAGCGATAGATTGCTTGGGATTGGCGAAATCCGTCCTAGAAAAGGATTATTGTCTTGCCGAGCTTGTGTGGGTCGGCTTGCAGAGGAATGAGAATGAACAATGAATAGGGAAGGTTGCCTGGAGGGCAGTATGTAACAGTTAAACGTAACTGGATTAACAGAGTATAATATTGTTTAGAGTGTTCATTTCAATTTCACACGTCTTCATAGCTTTGATTTATATACTCGCGCTTTCACAAATGGATCAAAGCGGTATGGAACGAACGACAAACATACGGACGGACGGACAGACTACAGAAAATTGTATTCTGGTAATTTTTTCATGAAACGTTCTGTGGGCTATTACACTGTTTAGTATTGTATTTATTACACCTCATCAAAGGATGTAATCTTTATTAGAAAATCCATAAATTCAAGCATTGTTACTATTGTAATTTCAAAATAGCATAATAAGTAAGATGCATTCTGTAAAAAAAAATGTTGCGTGCAATATTTTTTTACTCAACATCTTTATCTTCAATGTGTGATAATAATCTAGATTTAATTCTCATTAAAACCCTGTCAAGCGTTATCTCTTTTATCTAACGCTGTCAACTCCTTATCTGTTTTATCTAACGTTTCACATGACGTTGCCAAAAATATTGTTGCCTATTTTCAGATACGCAAAGAGTTGTGCTATATAAAGGATTATTACATTCAAAACTGTCACGCTATTTATAAAGCAATGTTATTCAGAATGTTTAAAGAAAAAAGATCAGACTATAAAACTACCTGTTCAATAATTATATTGTATGTGAAAACAGATGTTACGCCATGTCCTATTTACGATCTGTGAAATGTTTAGCATAAACAGACTTAGTGATCTGGATATCTGTAATATCTGTTCAAAATGCTTAATTTCCACGTCCTTCCACTCGGGAAAATAAAATACGTATTTAAAAATTCCAGAAAAGGGGGACCGGACCCCATGGACCCCCTCTGGTCCGCTAGTGAATATTACCATTACAATTGCTGCTGTCACTGCTACTACTACTACAATTACTACTACTACTACTACTACTTCTACTACTACTACTACTACTACTACTACTACTACTACTACTACTACTACTACTA